>JAGFNQ010003289.1:243133-363561 GCA_024364735.1 Boesenbergia rotunda
CATGCTAATAATATGTTACCTGAAATGCTTATGAATAAGTTATGGAAAGTTGATGTCATGATGTTAGGTATGCTAGTAATATGTTAAGCATAATGTCACCATGTCCATGAATGATAACCCAGACATGTGCATATGATTTAAGTACTAGTTATTCCGCTGCATTAAGATGTTACATATGTACATGTATGTTTAGCGTAACGCCGCTTAAGGAAAAAAAAAACCGGCGTTATAGGTTTGTATCAGAGCAGCTGCCATCTCACTACACACACATCAAGCCTTCTTCCTGCCGCTTCCAAGTATGTACTTTTGTGTATATCTTATGTTCTAGAATATGCAAGTATGAACGATGGTTATGATGAAAAGTACTTTAGGATATGTAACCATGAACGATATTTTATCTTCTTTCATGAGTCAAATATTTAGAATCTAAGGGTAGGAAAAGTGGTTATATATTTTAATCACTAGGGTAGAAGAAACCGATTTGCGTGTGATTTTCTCTGTATATATTTGTGAATTGGAAAAAAAATGGTTCTGTACTGGCTTGGTCGGTTTAGTACTAACTATGTCATTTTTTTTTCAATTCCAGATGTTGCATGAGAACTACACTGAGAGGTGCCGTGAGCTGATGGGACGAATAGAGGAAGTTGAGTACAGTCCGACCCGTGGAATTCAAGGCAACATGGGGTTATTAGATCGGCTGTTCTAGAAACTTGAGCAGGAAGGGTTTCCAGTCATGGATGATCATAGGATCGGAGTTCTGCTTCGTTCATTGCCCAATCGGGCGAGGGAGGCTGCTCATCAGATCTGGGGGCAGCATGGATGTCGTATTTCATATACGGAATTATGTAGGCAACTTCTTCATCACGTGTTTCCGGAGGACCTAGGGGACTCGAAGGAGGACCCCGAGATGTACGAGGAGGACCCCGAGATGTACGAGAAGGACCCCGAGATGTATGAGGAGGATCCCAAGATGTATGAGGAGGACCCCGAGATGCTCGAGATGTTTGAGGAAGACCCGATGAGCGAGGAAGATCTCGAGATGCTTGAGGAAGATCCCGAGATGCTTGAGATGTTTGAGGAAGACCCCGGAATGTTTGGGGAAGACCCCGAAGTGGCTGAGGAGGTTCCCGAGATAGAGGAAGAGGATCCGATGGAGACGGTAGAAGATCCTGAGGCAGGCCAAGGGGAGATGAATGAGGGAGTGGTAGTTACTGCCATGATGTTCTTTATTATGGGCATGATGGCAACCCATCTATTTCGTTGAGTTCGGTTAGTCTTTGTGAACCAATAAGGTCTAAGTTAGTCATAATACAATTTGTCGTGAGTGTGATTCAACCTTATGTTCATGAACCTGATATTAACAATGAGTTACCAATCATATCACATAATGGTATTAAATTACATAAAGCAAATGATAATAATATAAGAGTATGTACTATAAATAGGACTCACCTATTCTATAATGACCATACAACTGATAAAATCCGTAACTCAGGTGGAGAACTGATATTTCGGAAACCTACTGTTGTTGGGTTACCCATAATAAAAATAAATATATAATAGGTATATAATTATGACACATGCATATACTTATACCATGGAGTTATTTATGACACTAGTCAATCATATGCTGGGAATGTAATCAGAGCTTGGACATATATAGCGATGCCTCCGAACTTGGACTTGGAGCGGTACATACGCAGAAGGGAAAGGTTATTGCCTACGCCTCTAGACAACTCAAGGAATATGAACAGAATTACCCCACTCATGATCTAGAACTGGCCGCGGTGATCTTCGCTCTTAAAATATGGAGGCATTATCTATATGGAGCGCAGTATAAGATCTATACGGACCACCAGAGTCTGCGATATTTCTTCACTCAGAAAGACTTGAATATGCGACAACGCCGATGGCTGGAGTTGGTGAAGGACTACGACTGCGAGATCTTCTACCATCCAGGGAAGGCAAACAAAGTGGTCGTTGCACTCAGCCGGAAGTCGAGTGCCGCCTTGATGTCCATATCTATATTACCTCAGCCGCTCGGAAGGGAAGTAGTCGATTTTGGAGTTGAAATCATCTCCGGACGGCTTTCCACTATGACACTGGCACCGATGCTATTTGAGGACATATTGGAAAAACAAAATGGTGATCCGAACCTGCAGAGAATCAGACAGGAGACCCTGAAAGGGAAGGGCGATGGTTTTCGAATCGCCGACGGGGGAGTACTATATCTTAGGGATCGTCTATGTATCCCTAAGGATCCGGAGCTGCGAAGAGCGATATTAGTAGAAGCTCACGAAACCCCTTATTTGATGCATCCAGGGTCCACCAAAATGTATCAAAACCTGAAGGAGAAGTTCTGGTGGTCCGGTATGAAGAGGGATGTGGCACAGCATGTGAATACTTGCCTGACCTGTCAACGAGTGAAAGCGGAACACCAGTGACCCGGCGGGGTTCTGCAGCCACTTCCAATCCCAGAATGGAAATGGGAAGATATTTCCATGGATTTCATCACAGGACTTCCCAGGACTACAAATGGATATGATGCGATATGGGTAATAGTGGACAGTTTGACGAAATCAGCTCACTTCTTAGCAATCAAGATGACTTATTCGATTGCGCAATTGGTCCAATTATATGCTAAGGAAATAGTTAGACTTCATGGAGTGTGTTCAGAAGTCTCTTGGCACTAAACTACGGTTCAGTACCGCTTTTCACCCTCAGACTGACGGGCAAACGGAACGAGTGAATCAGGTATTGGAGGATATGTTGAGAGCTTGTGCTCTGGACTTCAAAGGAAGTTGGTGCCGATATCTATGTTTAGCGAAATTCGCGTACAACAATAGCTACCAAGCTACTATCGGAATGACACCCTATGAAGCTTTGTACGGGAGGAGATGTAGGTCTCCAAGTTGTTGGTACGAGGGGGTGAAAAGAAGGAAATGGGGTTCAAGACGGATCTCATCGACGACACCACCCGAGCTATACAGAACATTCGACAACGGATTGAAGCTGCTCAGAGCCGGCAGAAGAATTATGCGGATGTTCGACGTAGGCCACTGGAATTTGAGGTTGGAGATCTGGTATTTCTCAAGGTGGCTCCTATGAAAGGGGTAACGAGATTTGGGCAAAAGGGAAAATTAAGTCCGCGATATGTGGGGCTGTACCTAATTCTGAAAAGAATCGGCAAGGTGGCATATGAATTAGAGCTACCTCAAGAGATGTCGGCTATCCATAACGTGATTCATGTGTCGTTACTCAAGAAATGTTTTCTAACCACAGACCAAGTGGTCGAGCCACAGACAGTACAAGTTCAGGAGGACCTAAGTTTTGAAAGCCGACCTATTCAGATCTTGGATCGGGAAATTAAGAAGCTAAGGAGTAAGGAGGTACCCTTATTCAAGGTCCTATGGCAAAGTCAACGATTCGAGGAAGCTACCTGGGAACGCGAGGACGAGATGAGGCGCAAGTACCCGGAGCTATTCTAAGTTCGAGGACGAACTTTCACGAGGTATGGGGGATTGTAACGACCCGGAAAATTCTCATAATATTTTCTTTAAAATATTGAGCATGACTAGATAATTTTCCGAGGGACCTAGAAATATTAATACGAATTTTAGCCTAGAAATCCATGTTTTCTCATTTAAATTGGGAAAAATAAGCACTAATGGGCTTTATATGGGCTTTCTAGTACCATAATTATTGGTGAATTTTAGGTAAAAATTTATATAAATATAAAGAGGTTTTAATGAGAAATACTAACATAATTATGGGAGAATTTTTAAGGGATTTTCGAAATAATAGAAAATAAAATAAAATAAAATACAAAAATTAGTGCATGCACCAAGGATTGAACCTTGGACCTCTTGTACAACCATGCATGCTCTAACCAATTCACCTAGCAAGGGAGTGCTATGAGGAAATGAAGTGGATTGTAGTTAAGACTTAGGGAAAATGAAGGGTCATCCACCATGACTCTTCACTTGCCCTCCTTAATGTGTTATAAAGAGGGGGCTAGGGAGTTACTTTCTTCCTTTCATCAATTCCACCTTTCTTCTTCCTCCTCCCTCACTCTAGCCGAAACTTCAAGGAGAGTTTTCCTTTGGAAAACTTCACAAGAGGGCTCAATCTTCAAGAGCTAAGGGTCATCTACAAGGCTACAAGGGCTAAGGGTGATCAAGGGACAACAAGGTCTTCATCATCTTCCCTTTTTAAGGTCTAAAAACCAAGATAACCCAATGTAAGACTCCCTCACCTGTGGTATAATGGTTTTTGAGTTATTTTCATGATACAAGAAATTGTTTGAACCATATATGAAGAAACACCAAAGTTAGGGCTACCAAGGGTTTCGACCACCATAGGTTTCTATGGTTTGGTTTGGATCCAACTCTTTAATATTGTTCCTTATGTTTCTTATGTGGTAAGAGATGTTAATAGGGGTTATGTGAAAGTTTTTCATGATTTAAGGCCCTAGTAACTTTCGGCCAAGATGGGTTTTAGGGCAAGGGGTTAGGGTTAACTCCAAGCAAGGGTTCAAATGTTTTCCTATGGAAGTATATGTAAGTTATAGGATGTAAATTTGCAACTTTATAAATTTATTCATGTGATGGTGACCCATTAGGGTTTCGGCCAAGGTCCCAAGGTGGGGCTAGGGTTTAGGATTTACTCCAAACATGGGGTTTAATGGCTCCCTATGGTCTTGTATGTAATGTATGGGTGTTCTTTTACTTATGGAACCCTTCCTATTGATTGAATGGTGGAGTTTCATGCCAAGGAACTTTCGGCAAACTCCCAAGATTTAGGGTTTGGGTTGGGTTAAGACCACAAGGATGCATGTTTGTAGGTTACTATGATGTATTTAGATGTTTAAGTGTGTTGGAAGAATGTTTATGCCAATTGAAACCCTAGCTTATGTGTCATGAATTATATGTTAGGTCACTTGTAATGATGATTCATAAATGTTTAGACATGTGCCATGAACCCAAGGAAATGTATCATGTATGAAAGAACCTAGGCATGTTTTTCCATGTACCATGACCATGCATGTTTTTATGAATTAAGATGCTAATTATGTAGGTATGCCATGATTTAGGAATGATATGTATGCATGCCATGATTTATGAATAATATGAATGTATGCCATGATTTATGAATGATATGTATGCATGTCCTGTTTATGGATGAAATGATGAATGAAGTTAAAGTTCATGCCTTCAAGGCATAATGGTGATATGGAATGAGAATGATGAATGAAATGAGGTTCATGCCTTCAAGGCATAATGATGATGTTAAACATTAAGAATGAATGAATATGCTATGTATGTTTGTGAATGAAGAAGCATGTGAAAGTATTTTATTTTAAGAATGGGCTTGTACCGGACCTGAATAAGGTCCACGGTTCTGGACTACCGATGAAGCTGTCCACGGTTCGGGTCTACCGATGAAGCTGTCCTTATGGTTCGGGACTACCGATGAAGCTGTCCTTATCCTAGTAGGTCGAGATTAGCTACCTCGTATTTACTTAGGGATGCGCGCATATGATGAATGAATGTTGTACAAGCCAGGGCCCCAATGAATGTTATGATTATGTTTAAGTAATGAAAAGTATGATTTTAAACTAAGCATCCTTATGATATATGCATTTGCCCATGCATCCATCTATGTTATGCATTATGTTTATGAAAAGTATGTTTATGAAAAGTATGTTTATGAAAAGTATGTTTATGCAAGGTATGTTGATGCAAAGTATTATAATGCAAAGTATGTTCATGTTAATTATGATGCCATGATTATGTTTATGTTCATGTTTATTATGATGCCATGATTAGGTTTATGTTCATGTTAATTATGATGCCATGATTAGGTTTATGTTCATGTTAATTATGATGTCATGATTATTTTTATGTTCATGTTAATTATGATGTCATGAATATGTTTATGTTCATGTTAATTATGATGTCATGATTATGTTTATGTTTATGTTAATTACGATGCCATGATTATGTTTATGTTCATGTTAATTATGATGTCATGATTATGTTTATGTTCATGCTTAAGTATGATGCCACGATAACTATGTACATGCTAAATTCAGATGCCATGATTTTATTTATGTTTATGCTAAAACGATGGTGCCATGATTGTGTAGATGTTCATTATAAGAAGTATGCTATGATATGTAGGATTGAAGCATGATGTTCATGTTTATACGACGTATGGATTTTGTGAGTAGGAAAAGGGTTTTACTAAGCCTTCATGCTTATAGTCTTATTTTCTTATACCGCAGATCAAGCAAGAGATTTCTAAGGGAAGCAGCAGGAGAGGCTAGAACATGGATGTGTAGTAGTGACATGGCCAAGGAACCCTCTCGTTTCACTTATTGCTTGTTTTGTAATCTGGCAATGCTTACTTTGGGTTATGCTCGACTTATGATAGTTATGCCTAAGAAACAACCTACTATTCATGAAGTTATGGATAAATTACTTGCTACCTGAAATGCTTATGAATAAGTCATGGAAAGTTGATATCATGATGCTATGCATGCTGATAATATGTTACCTGAAATGCTTATGAATAAGTTATGGAAAGTTGATGTCATGATGTTAGGTATGCTAGTGATAACCACCATTTTTGCTGATTATTTTAGGTTCTAAAATCCATGTTTGATCCACATTTTATATGCTTAAGTTTGTAATTTTATTAGGTTTCATGTATTCCCTTCATTTTGGCTTTTAATTCTAATCTTTGTATATCTGGGATATTTTTGACACTAAATTTGAATATCATTTTGTAGGCTTAAATTGATCATGGACCTAGATCAAATTGGGTCAGACTTGAGTCAGGATTGGACCCAGATCAAAAGGATCAAGCATCGGATTAATAGGAGCCGTCCAATCCAGAGAACGGCTAGATCTGAGCCATCGGTCAATTTCTGGTCGATCCGAATCTAAGATAGAATCAATCATGACCAGAGATCAAGATCTGAAAATTTCAGCCAAATCAGAAGTGATCTGACCGTTGGATCGAGCTCAAGAGGTTCTAGACCATCCATTCAAGAAAAGAGAAGATCTGGACCATCCGCCACTGATCTGGTCAATCCGAGCTGGGAACAGGTAGATCAGGACCATTGATTGGGATCTGTGGAGTTTGGTTCAGATCTGAAGAGATCCGACCGTTGGATGAAGCCAAATCGATCTCAGCCGTCCATTGATAATTATCTTTTGAGCTGTGGCTTGGTTGACTGGACTCAATCTGCTGGATCAGAACTGGACTAAACCCAAATGCTTGGCTGGATTGATTGAACCAACTGATAAGCTGAACTGGACCCAAGCTGAGCCGAACCAGGAGGTCTGAACCTAACTGCTTGTGGCTTGGCTGGACTGAACCGCTGGGCCAAACTTGAGCTGGGCCATCCTTCACGCGCAACCGAGCCAGAGAAACAAAAAGGGCAGACGCAGAGATGTCACGGAGGGACTCCACACGCAGGCAGCGGCGATTCTTCGTCTCCACCGCTTCATCGCCGCCGAAGGCTAGGGCAAGGGGGTTCCGAACCCTAGCCGGCCGGAGCTCCGATCAACCGAGACGAGGGGTTCTCGTCTCAACGATCCACGTCCACCTCTTCTCTTTCGGGGTTCGGAGAGAAGAGAGAAAAGGTTCTCTTTCGGGGTTCGGAGAGACGCCATCCATCTTCCTTCACCGCACGCCACCGGACGAAGCTAGGGCTTTGGGGGTTCCGAGCTCTAGGCGACTTCATCCGCCTTCCACCATAGCTGACGACTTCCTCTCCATCACCAACGCCGCCGACCACAGCTAGGGTTCAGGGGTTCCGAACCCTAGCTGATTTCATCTCCGCAGCTTTTCTTCTTCATCAGCAGTTTCATTTCAGCAGCTTGTCATCAATTTCGTTCAGCAATTTCTTTCACAGAAGTTCTTCGGCAGAAATTTCTTTCACAGAATTTCACAGCAATTCAGTTTTTAGCTGCAATTCAGTTTTCTTCTTCATCGGCAGCTTAGTTTCCAGATAGAAGTTCTTCAATTTAGTTCTTCACAGCAATTTCATTACCGTTTCTTCTTCACAGGGTATCAATTCCAGGAGTAGCTTAAATTGCCACCATTCTTCAGCAATTTGTGTTCAGCAGATTAGATCCGGCAGCACTTCTTTTCCACTTCATAGCAGTTCTTCAAAAGTTCATCAAATTTCTTCACAGCTCCTCCAATTGATTCGGCAGCTACAAATTCGGTTGCAATTCCATCACAATGCCAGTAGTTCCTTTACATCCAGCCTTCATCAGCTTCACAGCAGCTTCTTCCTTATTCCAATACCAGCAGCTCCTCATCACAGCCGACTGGGAGCTCTGCTTGTTGATTGTCTTTAGTTGTTGATTGATCTTAATTGTTGAATGGTTGTGTTTGATTATGGAATTTTTGTATTTGATGAATTTCCACAATGCAAATGTCACTTGTTTTTGTCATTTTTATTCATGACCATATAGTGTTTGGTTAAATGCATGTTAGAACAATTTCTTTAAATTGTTATGTTTCCTAGTTGCTTAACTCTTGGTTTGTGTTGTTCTTCCTATTACTTTAGGTTTTACGACTTCAATTACATGCAATTAAGCTAGGTTAGGGTAGATTTCTTCAATGCTGTAGTTCTGCTCTATGTTTAGTTTCGTTAATGTTTAATTTCTAGTTATCCTTTTCTTTGCTGCAATTGTAGTTAGGTTAAATTAGATTTTATTACCTGCAATGTTTTTCCTTAATTAGATTAGATTTCATACTTGTTCTGCTATTCATTTCATAGTCATAGCTCTCAGATCCAAAACCCAGTTTCATATCCAAAAACCCAAAAGCAATAAGATTCATTCCTGAGATTTATCTTGCACCAACTACATTCGTTGGGAGACGACCCGAGTTACTCTATGCTACATTAGTTTAGAGGAATTCGGTACTTAAATTGTATTTGAAACCGTAACGCGACAAAAAACGGTTATCAAATTTGGCGCCGTTGCCGGGGAATGTAGTGGTGCTTGATAATTCTATATTTTGATTTCGTTCTGATTGCTTTATCTTTTATATACGGTTGCTGCCATTTTTCTTGGTTGTTTTGTGACAGGGGTGCAGGTTCAAAATGTTTTCATCCACTTATCAGCAGCCGTGTCCACAGTTTCAGCAGAACCAACCATTCAATCAGCAACCAAATCAGTTTTTTCAGCCACCACAACCACAATTTGAGCAACCACAACAATTTCAGCAATTTCAGCCCAATTTCCAGCAATTTCAGAATTTTCAGCACCAAAATCAGTACCAACAGCCCCCACCTCAATTTGAGTGTTCACCACAACAAATTCAACCTCAGATACAAGAATTTCAGGGTTACAGTTTTCAGCCATCTCCACCAACTTGTGAACCAAATATTCAGCAATTTAATCAGTCATTTCATCCATTTGAGCAGCCCCAACAGTTTCCATTTCAGCATGCACAGCCTCCTCCTGGACTTCAGCAGCCCTATTTTCCATTTCAAGACCAACAGGGGTTCCACACTAACCAAGGAGGTTTTGATGATCCTGATTGGGATGAGGCTCTACACCAAAGGATGATGGAGATGTGTCAACAAATCCAACAACAACAAGAACAACAACAACAATGGTTTCAAAACATACAAGATAAATTGAATCAGATAAAAGCCCAAAGAGCAGAACAATTATCTTCTCAAGCTGCTTTTAATTCTGAGAGCCCCGGAGTTGGTTTTATATCAGTTCAAGGTGACCCTAGTGCATGGAAAAGTCCTTCTTCAATGGATCTTGCAATTTTAGAAGAAGAAGAAGAAGAATACATTAAAGTCTGGGCACCTACAGCATGCATTCCTCCGGAGACTCCTATTCAAAATCCAATTCAAAATTTTTCAGCTCCAGAAGAAGAAATTGAAGCTCCACAGGACCATTCTAGTCTTTTATTTTCTGATGATAGCATTATTAGTGGTCCTAATTTTTCTAATATTGTTGTTGCAGATATTACAGGAGAAGCATGCAGAGGAGATGATTCCATAGGTGTAGGGGATTGCACTAAGCCCCAGGGACCACCACAAGATTTAGAGAATGAACCAGAAAGTGTAGGGACTTGCATGGTGGAAGCAAGCACCCAAGGATCACCAGTTGATTGTCCACCAGAGCCTGAGGCTGAAGAGGAGCAGGTACATGACCAGGAGGAGACTACAGATACATCTACTATTATAGAACCTCCAGGTATTATCCAGCACGCTCAGGTAAGTATTTCTCCTCTTTCTTCAGAAAAATACAGTGAGGTACCTAGGGATGACTTTATTGATTCTGATGTATTTATTGATATACCTTGTGTAGAAATTGTTTGTGAAAATCTAATAGAGGTACCAAACATTGATTTCCTTGTTCATAATGCATTACTTGATACATCTCTTGTTATGGATAGCGAAATAATTTTAGAGGCACCCATAATTGATGTAGTTTGTTATGATGAATCTTTAGATACATCTTTTGTGGATATGTCTAGTGAAAATTTTTTAGACGTGCCTGAAATTGATGTTATTTATTTTGATGAGTCTCTTGCTATATCATATGCTGAGGTTGAATGTGAAAAACTTTTGGAGATATCTGAGATTGATTTCACTGGCTGTGACACATTGCATGATACACCCTTGATTGAAAATAATTGTGAAATTTCTATTGATGAGCCAGAAATTGATTCCTTTATTTGTGATGAGCTCCTGGATGCAAATTTTGTAGAAAATGATTTTGAAAATTTTATTGAGGCACCACAAATTGATTTAATTGGACAAGATGCAGTTTTGGATTCATTGTATGCAGATACTGATATTCTTTCATTTCTTTCTGACCCTGAACGCTTGAGAGAGGTATTACATGTTTTTGCAGGGTCCAGAAGACTTCAGGAGTGGGTGCTCCAACTGAACAGACTCCAGCCTCCTGGAAGGACTTCTGAAGGGCATAAAGAAGGAGGAGATGATTTTGCTTTAACTCGAAAAACTCCATTCCTTCAGTGGATTTTGAACCTGAATCGCCTTAGGCCACCAGAGCTAATTTTTGAAAAGTTCAAGTGTGGGGGAGTCCTAATTCTCCCAGCCACCCAGACTCCTCCACTACCACAGTGGAGGCTACTTCTGGATAGGCTCCGTCCACCAGAATAAAGGGGAGTTTGTTCCTTTACTTTACTTTTTTTTGTTTTTCTTTATGTTATACTCGCATGTTTGTTTACTTTTAGACTTTGCATTTATACTTTGTTTCCTCATTTTGCATTTTGTTTGGTCTTGAATAAACCTTGTTTGATTTCGAGTTGTATCTCCTTACATGTTCCTTTATTATGCTTTGAGAATCATAAAAGATAGTTAAGTCTGATTATCGAGTTTTGGTTTCCTTGGTATGCTTGGGGATATTAATTGCATTTAGTCATTTGTTGTGGTGATAGACTCTATCTTGTTAGATTAAGCATGACAGATTTATTGTTCACCTAGTGAGGATATTGTCATGCCTATCCTTAATCCTCTTATGTGTGATAGCATTTGTGATACTTGACACTCTAGAACTTGCTTTGATTCTTTTTGAAATTACAATAGCATAAGCTTACATGAATATGATGGAGGCAATCTTTCTTGTTGAACTTTTAGTTTTCCTCTCCTTTGTTATTGTCACTACTGGGTATTTCACCTATTGCTTTCATATTTCATTGTCTCTACTTTATCAGATCTTTTCATTGTCATTACATTTTCACTGTCATATCTTTATTATTTTATTCTTCCTTGGAGCATGCATGAGAGCATAAGGTGATTGCATGATGAGTTACATTTTTATTTCTCTATTATCAGCCTCTATTATTGTGAGTTTTAGATGTTATCATGCTTTATTATCTTGCCCGAGACGGTCAAATTTTAAGTGTGGGGGGGAGACAAGTGTATATGGACGAATGCTTGTGTAAAAAAAAAAAAAAATCTCTCTTTGAAAAAAAAAAAAAGAAAATCTCTCTATGTGAAAAAAAAAAGAGAGATAGAAAAAGGAAAGTAAAGATGCAAAAAAAAAAAAATGAAAGAAAAAGAGAGAAAAGAATGAAAAAAAAATCTCTCTATGTGAAAAAATAATAAATCCTCAAGCATTCGAGATTTTGTTAGTGATGAACAAAAAGGAATATTTTCTTGATGTATACTCATTTGATATCTTTATTAGAGAATCTCAAGAGTTATGTTGTAATCTCTACATGCATTTTGAGAGATGTTATAAATTGTTGATGTGTAGTGCATTGAGAATGTGAAAGGATAATTTTGAGTGTTGGAGGCTTGATTGAGTTGTTTATTTTGGCCTATTGTTTGAGTGTATACATCATGTTAATTACCCCAATGCTCTCATATTCTCTTTGATATTCTTTCATGCTCTCTATGATCTTCTTTGTTATCTATCATTCTGGTTTTCTTGTAGCACTTGGGTTCATTATCATTCATTGAAAAGCCCTCTTGATTTGTGTACTTATGTTATAGTAGTGGAGAAGTAGAAGATAAGCAAGCATATGGTAGTGCAATGTCATGAATGTTTTGAGAGAACTCCACTTCCATATCTGTTATTTTTGTGAGCATCAGTGCATATATCCATCTTGTGAGGTTTTTGTCATGCTTAGTTTATTCAAGTTGATAAAATTACCATGCTTTTGACTTATGTAAGATTTGGAACCATAAATACATGGATTCTTGAGACTTGATGATCTTAAGTAATTTTCTTTTATTATCTCTCAAGTATTGATAGGGGATGTAATGTTTGGGAGATATGTTATTTTTTTAGTTTTATTTACTTGTGCGAGACGCCCAAGAATAAGTGTGGGGGAGTTGATAACCACCATTTTTGCTGATTATTTTAGGTTCTAAAATCCATGTTTGATCCACATTTTATATGCTTAAGTTTGTAATTTTATTAGGTTTCATGTATTCCCTTCATTTTGGCTTTTAATTCTAATCTTTGTATATCTGGGATATTTTTGACACTAAATTTGAATATCATTTTGTAGGCTTAAATTGATCATGGACCTAGATCAAATTGGGTCAGACTTGAGTCAGGATTGGACCCAGATCAAAAGGATCAAGCATCGGATTAATAGGAGCCGTCCAATCCAGAGAACGGCTAGATCTGAGCCATCGGTCAATTTCTGGTCGATCCGAATCTAAGATAGAATCAATCATGACCAGAGATCAAGATCTGAAAATTTCAGCCAAATCAGAAGTGATCTGACCGTTGGATCGAGCTCAAGAGGTTCTAGACCATCCATTCAAGAAAAGAGAAGATCTGGACCATCCGCCACTGATCTGGTCAATCCGAGCTGGGAACAGGTAGATCAGGACCATTGATTGGGATCTGTGGAGTTTGGTTCAGATCTGAAGAGATCCGATCGTTGGATGAAGCCAAATCGATCTCAGCCGTCCATTGATAATTATCTTTTGAGCTGTGGCTTGGTTGACTGGACTCAATCTGCTGGATCAGAACTGGACTAAACCCAAATGCTTGGCTGGATTGATTGAACCAACTGATAAGCTGAACTGGACCCAAGCTGAGCCGAACCAGGAGGTCTGAACCTAACTGCTTGTGGCTTGGCTGGACTGAACCGCTGGGCCAAACTTGAGCTGGGCCATCCTTCACGCGCAACCGAGCCAGAGAAACAAAAAGGGCAGACGCAGAGATGTCACGGAGGGACTCCACACGCAGGCAGCGGCGATTCTTCGTCTCCACCGCTTCATCGCCGCCGAAGGCTAGGGCAAGGGGGTTCCGAACCCTAGCCGGCCGGAGCTCCGATCAACCGAGACGAGGGGTTCTCGTCTCAACGATCCACGTCCACCTCTTCTCTTTCGGGGTTCGGAGAGAAGAGAGAAAAGGTTCTCTTTCGGGGTTCGGAGAGACGCCATCCATCTTCCTTCACCGCACGCCACCGGACGAAGCTAGGGCTTTGGGGGTTCCGAGCTCTAGGCGACTTCATCCGCCTTCCACCATAGCTGACGACTTCCTCTCCATCACCAACGCCGCCGACCACAGCTAGGGTTCAGGGGTTCCGAACCCTAGCTGATTTCATCTCCGCAGCTTTTCTTCTTCATCAGCAGTTTCATTTCAGCAGCTTGTCATCAATTTCGTTCAGCAATTTCTTTCACAGAAGTTCTTCGGCAGAAATTTCTTTCACAGAATTTCACAGCAATTCAGTTTTTAGCTGCAATTCAGTTTTCTTCTTCATCGGCAGCTTAGTTTCCAGATAGAAGTTCTTCAATTTAGTTCTTCACAGCAATTTCATTACCGTTTCTTCTTCACAGGGTATCAATTCCAGGAGTAGCTTAAATTGCCACCATTCTTCAGCAATTTGTGTTCAGCAGATTAGATCCGGCAGCACTTCTTTTCCACTTCATAGCAGTTCTTCAAAAGTTCATCAAATTTCTTCACAGCTCCTCCAATTGATTCGGCAGCTACAAATTCGGTTGCAATTCCATCACAATGCCAGTAGTTCCTTTACATCCAGCCTTCATCAGCTTCACAGCAGCTTCTTCCTTATTCCAATACCAGCAGCTCCTCATCACAGCCGACTGGGAGCTCTGCTTGTTGATTGTCTTTAGTTGTTGATTGATCTTAATTGTTGAATGGTTGTGTTTGATTATGGAATTTTTGTATTTGATGAATTTCCACAATGCAAATGTCACTTGCTTTTGTCATTTTTATTCATGACCATATAGTGTTTGGTTAAATGCATGTTAGAACAATTTCTTTAAATTGTTATGTTTCCTAGTTGCTTAACTCTTGGTTTGTGTTGTTCTTCCTATTACTTTAGGTTTTACGACTTCAATTACATGCAATTAAGCTAGGTTAGGGTAGATTTCTTCAATGCTGTAGTTCTGCTCTATGTTTAGTTTCGTTAATGTTTAATTTCTAGTTATCCTTTTCTTTGCTGCAATTGTAGTTAGGTTAAATTAGATTTTATTACCTGCAATGTTTTTCCTTAATTAGATTAGATTTCATACTTGTTCTGCTATTCATTTCATAGTCATAGCTCTCAGATCCAAAACCCAGTTTCATATCCAAAAACCCAAAAGCAATAAGATTCATTCCTGAGATTTATCTTGCACCAACTACATTCGTTGGGAGACGACCCGAGTTACTCTATGCTACATTAGTTTAGAGGAATTCGGTACTTAAATTGTATTTGAAACCGTAACGCGACAAAAAACGGTTATCAGCTAGTAATATATTAAGCATAATGTCACCATGTCCATGAATGATAACCCAGACATGTGTATATGATTTAAGTACTAGTTATTCCGCTGCATTAAAATGTTACATATGCACATGTATGTTTAGCGTAACACCGCTTAAGGAAAAAAAAAAAGAGGGCATTTCAGTTTGTGTCTTTTTGAGGATACACATGAAGAAGGGAAGAATGGAGGATCATTCTATGTGTGGAATAATGATGATAAGGGTTGGCAAACACATAGAAGTATGTGTGGATTTTCAAGTTTGTACCAAAAGTCAAGCACGTTTGGTGTTTTTCATAACTTATATTTTTCTAGGATAGAGTATATCCTAACACACATGCTTACAAATTTCACATTTCGGATTTTCAGAATTTTCTACGCGTTTCTAAATTTTGGCTGAAAAATCAAAAATTGTCGTATCAGTCGACTGCCCTGGGGGCAATCGACTGGTGTCTCGGGCAGATTGTGTTTTGGTGATTTCTGAGGGGTTTTCCTGAAATCTGGTTGAGTTCTGTTTGGCACCAGGGGTAAGGTGCTTGGGGCAATCTTTTTGATGGTGTCAAAGGGGGAGAACTTGGGTGTTATGTTAGGTTTGGGTTGGAACTTAACTTTGGTTGGTTTATGAAACTTAGGTGTTAACTTGTGTTAAGTGTTATGTTGGGAATAACTTAACGTGGGATTGGCAATGAGAATTGAAAAATGGGAGAAAGCATAGGTTAAGGGGGAGGTTTCTCTTGTTTGTTATGCTTTATTTTTCAATTTATATTGCTATTGTTATTATTATTGGTGTTTATGTTTACCTAACTTAACATATTGCCACACATAAAAAGGGGGAGATTGTTGGGGCAATCGACCCTGATATGATCTGGAGGATTATGGGGTTTTGATGTGTGCGGTCAATATGGTTAAGTTAGGGTTTGTTGTTGGACTAATATGCGTACATGAGTGTGCAGGTGTACAGGTACACATGGACTTGGTTGATGTCTTCAGGTGAAGGATGGCATGGAGGCAAGATGGAGGCTTGTGTGCGCATCCGAGGGATCGTGGATAGCAGGGACGATGAGCCAAGGGACGCGGACTTCGAGGCATACGTGAAGGATGACATGGAGGCAAGCTGCAGGCTTGCGTGCGCATCCGAGGGACGAGGGCCGAAGATGAAGAGGGCGTGAAGGCAACAGTCAAGGCTGCTAGTGAAGAGTCAACCGGGTTGTGAGGGTTTGAGTATGAGTGTTTGTACTCAGGGGCTAAGCCGAGGAATGTACTCGGGGAGTGTAACCCTAGGCTTAGGTTCGGACCAGTCAACTGCTCTAGGAGTAGTTGACTGGAACAGCTGGCTGATTCGAACGTTGGGTGTAATGGTCGAACCTGAGTGGGACCAGTCGACTGCCCCAGAGGCAGTCGACTGGTAGTGGCTGTTTCAGACTCGAGCCCTATTTAAAGGTGCTCGTTTCATGCTTTCTTTTCTCGACGAATCTTGTCTTGGATAAAGGCAAGATAGTAGTCTTGGTGCTCAGGGATTGTCGAAGTGCTATGGCGAGGTTTCTCCACCCACAAGGAGCGACAACGACTAGCCGGAGGTTATCCGGGGAGTGACCACCGACGGATTCTTGGATTAGTCACCCTTCGGGGTGGATACCAAGTAAATCGTTCTTGTTAGCGTTGTTTGTTTACATTATTATTGTTTCCGCTGCGCAACTAACAACGTAGGTACAAGAAAAATCGATGATTTGCAATTCACCCCCTCCCCTCTAGCAACCGCACGCGATCTAACAGTACCTTCGTGCAGTTCAATTAATTTGTTCCAAAGTTCCTTCACAATGCTGAAGGGTCCGACGTGGTTCAACTCTTCCTTCGTCAAGCCTCATTGTAGTGTCTGTGTGGCCTTTGCGTCGGCTTTGATTTTTCTCTTGAGTGGTCCGTTCCACTCTGTGTAGCCTTGCACCTCACCTTGTGCATTCTTGGGTATCTCCAGTCCGGACTGGATTATAATCCACATGTCCACCTGAGTTTTCAGGTGGACCTCCATCTGACTCTTCCAATAGGAGAAGTCTTCCCCTAAGAAGAGTGGTGGTCTGGCGGTGCTACAGCCTTCTTCATGGCCATTGAAATTTATCTGAAAAGATTACAAAAAAAACTCTGTCCCAAGACTAAGTCTTGGCTTAGTAGTGGGGTAGCAAAGAAATAATAATAACAAAGAAATTGAGTGGTGTTGCACTAACCTTGATAAACGAGAAAATTACAAAAAAAAATATTTTAAAATGAAAAACCTAAAAATCGATCAATCGATGGTTGCACCAATTTGAGCCACCCGCTCTGATACCACTTGTGGGATCGTTTAGAATCGATAGTGGGGGTGAATATCGATAAAATCTTTTCGGATTAAAAAGAGCAATTACGCAGCAGAAAATTCAAAACAATGCTGACACTTTTTCTTTTACTTGGTTCGGAGTTTAGATCGACTCCTACTCCAAGGCCCACGGTCCTTGACCGTTTACGTTGGGCAATTCTATATTTCGCAAAAGTATTACAAAGATGAAGTTCGAATACAAAATTTAAATAGAATAATTAATTAAAAATTATACCAACGACCAGAGAAGATTCGAAGATCGGAGCCGCGGGTCATCGTTGGCGCTTGAGACTTGAGCATGGAGCGTTTGGAGTAGATCGCTTGAATGAATTCATTGGAAGTAGTTGTGTCTGGAAGCAAGAGGGTGAACCCCTATTTATACAGGCTTCTAGGGCGCCTGTGTTGAAGGGGGCACCTAACACGTGTCCCTATCTGCACGAGCCTCATCCGTAGATTTGGCCAGTGCTTATCCCTTCAACCAGGGCGCCTGAGTTGCCTGGGGCGCCTGAGTTGACACAGGCGCCTCATTTGCTGACGTGGAGGCTTTGCTTCGAGACTTCTTGGAACACCTTCATCTGGGCCGCCTGTCACCATACAGGTGCCTCACTCCATTCAGGCGCCTGGGAAGCAGAACACTTCAACCTTTGTTCCTGCATTCACGGTTAGTTCCAAAACACAAACAATATATAAGTTATGTCCAGTTAACAACCTGAGCTGTCTTGGTTCTGACATTGGGCATCCAAAATGGAACCCTAGGTCAAACCGACACCGAATTTTCTCTCCTACGGGGAATGTGTCCTCGCTTACTCCTCTCAGTAGAGTTTACCTTTTTGGCAACCGGCTCCTCCGGCTGGACTTTTGCCCAATTCTCTGGATCAGGTCTTCGTGCCCAGTTCGTGACCAGGACTTATTGTCCACCCTCGGTCAGGTCATTGGTGTCCAGCCCTCGGCCAGGACTTATTGCCTAATTCCTTGAATCAAGACATTGTGCCCAGTCTGAAACTTCCTCAAGGTTTTCTTCCACTCTCTTTCACCCAACATCACAAGCAAACATAAAAATCATAAAAACACATAAAAAGTCATTATGTTGCAGGTGAGGGAGTCTTACCACTTGTGCTTATGTTCCCAAAAGATCTCCAAATTTTGGAGAAGAAAAGACCTCTTAAACTCTAGCACTCCTCTTGTTCATCTCTTCTTTTGGTCTGGTTTTCACTAGGAGGTGAATGACTTGAAAATGGTAGCAAGGGCCACAAGGATTTTGGCGAGGAAGAGGAGGAAGGGGAAGAGTTTGGTGGAGCGAAAAGGGGGGGTTTCTTGGCCGAAATGCCTTAGGCATTTCCTCCTCTTCATGGCCTTTTATGGTGAGTAAAGAGGCAAGCAGCTCTCTAATGGTGTCTCTTCAATTTTTTTTTGTATCTCTTCATCTTCTTTCCCAGTTATCTACAATTTCCCATCCTCTTCTAATAGCACTCCCTTGCTAGGTGAATTGGTTAAATGAATATTCTTAAGACTTTGCTTTCCTTTGAGGTCCAAGGTTCAATCCTTGCACCTCTTTTTTTTCCAAGCCCATGTAACCAACGCCCAACAAGAGAATGCTACCCATTTAGTTCATACACATGCATATTTATATCATTATACATTCATTCATGTGCATGATGTCAAGCATAATATTAATGTAGCATATAAACATAATTATCACACACATTCACCATATATCAAGAAGGTGCTTAATATCTTCTTTATTCGAAATTTCCCCCTTTAAATTCATAATTTTATTCTTGGCCACATGTTCAATTATTACATCGTTCTAGAGGGAAATTTGGGGCGTTACAATCCACCCTCCCTTCTGAAAAGTTCGTCCTCGAACTTAAAATAACTCGGGATATTTTCGTTTCATATCATCCTCACGTTCCCAGGTAACTTCTTCATATTGCTGACTTTGCCACAAGACTTTGACTAAGGGCACTTCCTTGTTCCTTAGTCTCTTGATGTCTCGATCCAGGATCTGAATGGGTTTGCTCTCGCAACTCAGGTCCTCCTGGATTTGTACGACATGCAGCTCAATCACCTTGTCGGTACTGAGAATGCATTTTCTGAGCATCGACACGTGGAACACATTGTGGATAGCGGACATCTCCTGAGGTAGCTCCAGCTCGTAAGCCACCTTGCCCACTCTGTTCAGGATCTTGTACGGTCCCACATATCGCGGACTAAGCATTCCTTTCTTCCCGAATCGCATTACTCCTTTCATAGGAGCTACTCGGAGGAACACCAAATCTCCGACGTCGAACTCCAAAGGTCTACGTCACTGATCCGCATAGCTCTTCTGCCGGCTCTGGGCAGTCTCTATTCTTTGGTGGATACTCTGTATGGCTCGGGTGGTGTCGTCGATGAAATCCGTCTGGAGTCCCATCTCCTTCTTTTCGCCATCCTCATACCAACAGATTGGTGACCTACATCTCCGTCTATATAACGCTTCATAAGGTGCCATTCCGATAGTAGCTTGGTAGCTATTATTGTAAGCGAATTTCGCTAGACATAAGTAACGACACCAGCTCCCTTTGAAATCCAAGGCACAAGCTCGTAGCATGTCCTCCAGTACTTGATTTACTCTTTCTATTTGCCCATCAGTCTGAGGATGAAAGGCGGTACTGAAACGCAGCTTTGTGCCGAGAGTTTTATGAACACATTCCCAAAATTATGATGTGAAGCGGCCATCTCTATCTGAAATGATGGTCTTGGGAATGTCATGCAGTCTGATGATTTCTTGAGCATACAATTGAGCCAGTTGCTCAATCGAATATGTCATCTTGATTGCTAGGAAATGGGCTGGCTTCATCAATCTGTCGACGATAACCCATATAGCGTCATATCAATTTGTAGTTCGGGGAAGACCTGAAAGAAATCCATAGAAATGTCTTCCCATTTCCATTCTAGAATTTGGATCGGTTGCAGAACTCCTCCAGGCCTCTGGTGTTCCACATTGACTTGCTGGTAGGTCAGGCAGGTACTGACGTGCTGAGCTACATCCCTCTTCATACCGGACCACCAAAACCTCATCTTCAGATCTTGGTACATCTTGGTGGATCCCGGGTGCATAGAATAGGGGGTTCCGTGAGCCTCCTCCAAAATCTTCTTTTGTAGTTCCGGATCATTAGGGATACAGAGTCGATCCTTAAGGTATATTACCCCATTATCGGCGATAGGAAAATCATCGCCCTTGCCATCAAGAATTTTCTGTTTAACCTTCTGAAGACTTGGATCACCATTTTGCTTCTCCAGTATATCGTCGAATACTGCCGGCATAATTGCCAGGGCCGAAAGTCGTTCGGAAATGACATCGATCCTGTAGCTCATAATTTCCTTCTCCAGCGGTCGGGACAATACTGATAAGGACATTAAGGTGGCACTAGACATTCTACTGAGTGCATCAGCCACCTTGTTTGCTTTGCCTGGGTGATAGAAGATCTCGCAGTCATAGTCTTTTTCGAGTTCCATGTAACGCCCGCTTTTTTTTCTTTCCATAAAGCGGAGTTACGTTAACATGAGTAGGGCATGTAACATCATACTGCAGCGGAATAACTTTAACTTTACACATACATGCACCTACTATCATTCTTAACATAATGACATGGGAACTTGGCATATTCACTTCATACTTAAACATCATATCATATCATACTTATCATCATATCATAAGGTCCCATAAGTCATTATTTGAGCATGTAAGTAACAAAAGTAAAGTTCTAGCATAAACGGGTAACATATGATTTCCTGGGCCAAGTCACTACCACACACATACGTTCTTGCCCTCCTGCTGCTTCCTCATTGTCCCCTTGCATAATCTGCGGTATAAGAAAATAAGACTATAAGCACACAGGCTTAGTAAGACTCTTTCCTACTCACTAAAACCATTCATCACTTCATAATGAGCACATGAAACATTAACATACTTGGTGCTCTACTTAGAACATAAGCATCTAGAATCACTTAGCATATACTTGACATGGCATGAACATAAACATAAGTGAACATTTCT
Organism: Boesenbergia rotunda; assembly: GCA_024364735.1. Taxonomy (NCBI): domain Eukaryota; kingdom Viridiplantae; phylum Streptophyta; class Magnoliopsida; order Zingiberales; family Zingiberaceae; genus Boesenbergia; species Boesenbergia rotunda. The sequence continues at coordinate 264,770 of JAGFNQ010003289.1, forward strand.
AGCATGGCGTGAGATATGGCATAAACGTAAACATAATAAACATTCTAAGCTTGGCATGATACATGGCATAAACGTAAACATAGTAAACATTCTAAGCTTGGCATGATACATGGCATAAACGTAAACATAGTAAAGCTTGACATGATACATGGCATAAACGTAAACATAGTAAACATTCTAAAAAGGGCATGATACATGGCATAAACATAAACGTAACAAACATTCTTAGCATGACATAATACATGGTATAAACATATCATAATAAACATTCCTAGCATGACATAATACATAGTATAAACATGTCTATAAGGTGTAAACCAACCTGTATGGCATAAACATAGGCATACTTCCTATCATAGCATATGAGCATCTTCTTAACATAATTATGACATAGATCATTTACTCTCTTGCATATTTCTTAACATGAAGCATAAACATAAACATTATTAGCAAAGCATAATGCATAACATGAATGAATGCATGAGTGGAATGTATATACATAAGGATGCTTAACTTTTAAAACATACTTTTAAATGCTTAAACATAATCATCATATCATTGGGGCCCTGGCTTGTACCACATACATACATCATAAGCGCGCATTCCTAAGTAAATACGAGGTAGCTAGCCTCGACCTACTAGGGTAAGGATAGCATAGTCGGTAATCTCCGAACCGAGGCGTTCTTAAGGTACCCATCCCTGTTGCACAGCTTCGGTAGTGCCAGAACCGTGGACAGCATAGTCGGTAGTCCAGAACCGGGGCGTTCTTAAGGTGCCCATCCCTTGGACCCATACTTCGGTCCGGTACAAGCCCATTCATAAAGTAAAATACTTTACATGCTTCATCATTCATAAGACATTCATGGCATATTTAACATAGCATAACTTGTTACGGCTCGGCCCGTCTACCGGCCCATTTATCGGTCCTCACGACCGTCGTACCGTCGACCATCGACCGTGCCATTTAGCATATTTACACCTTAAAGACATAAGCATCATCTTTCATTCATAAACATGGCATGCATCTTCTTTCATAAAACATGGCATGCATCATCATTCATAAAACATGGCATGCATCATCATTCGTAAAACATGGCATACATCTTCATACATAAAACATGGCATGCATACCTAAACATTATTCTTATTCCTAGTGCTTGCATGAGCATGGCATATAAGGTAAGCATTCCATTATAATCATTGAACATGACACGTTTTCATAGACATTTATCCTACTCCATAGAGCTTGCATGATCATGATACATAAGGTAAACATTACATTTCATACCTAAGCATGGCATCTATCTCAAGCATACATAGGTAGGACTTCCATAAACGTGCTACCTACTATCCAAGTGCATGGCATAGAACATAAGACAATCATAAATAAACCCTATTAAGCATGGCATCCAATCATAAACATACAAACATATAACATGGTGCTTAAGGTTAGGGTTATAGGTAACTTAATTTCTACCACATGCTTGAACCTTGATATATATATATGTATACTTCATGATAAAGCATAAATCATCATTCTTCGAACCCTAACTCCTTCCAAACCCTAAATTCCTTTGCTTGGCCAAAACCTATAGGGATGGGTTCCATCATTCAATTAATCATGTAAAATAGCATAAGGTAAAGAACCCACCATACTTTACTTATAAGACCATGGGAGGTCATTAGGGCTCATAATTAGGGTTATCCCTAACCTTTATCCCTCTTTCCTTGTGCTGGCCGAAACCCTACAAGGCCATGGGTGCATGGAAAAATTCCATGGAAACCCCCAATCAAACATTAACACCAAACATACTCTACCATAAAGCCATTGGGACCCTTGCTTGAGGGAATCCCTAACTTTTTGCCCTAGATCCAACATGGTCAAAACTTGTGGGGGTCACAAAGCCTTGTAAAAGTTCACATAAGCCGCCCTCAATCTCCCTTATATCATGATAATACACAAAACACATGCTTGAGGGTTTAGGTTCAACCCTACCCATGGATTCATGGGATGGCCGAAACCCTAGGGGATCCTAGGTACCCCAAAAATTCTCAAAAATTATATTTAATCTCTAAACATCATGAGGACACATTAGAAAACATAATAAAGATTTTTAGCATAATCATGGACTCAAAAACCCTAGTGGCCGAAACCTATGTGGGGTTCATGCCTTCTTTTCTTTTTTTTTCCAACATAAAATCTCAAACAACTTCATATTATGCTAAAATCCAAAAGGAACTATTATACCACAGGTGAGGGAGTCTTACCTTGGTTGATCTTGATTTTTCACCTTGATTATAGAGAATCAAAAGAACTCCTTAGACCCTAAGTCACCTCTAGCCCTTGTAGTCTTGGGAAACCTCTAGATCTTGGAGATGAGACCTTCTTGTGGAGCTTTTCCAAGGGAAAACCTCCCTTATGGTGTTCGGCTAGAATGAGGAAGGAGAAGGAGAGAAAATGCAATTGATGGAAGGAAGAAGGTAACTCCCAAACCCCCCTCTTTATAACCCATTAAGGAGGTAAATGAAGAGTCTCTTCATGACCCTTCATATTCTTCTAAGCCTTAACCAATATCCACTTCATTTCCTCATAGCACTCCCTTTCTAGGTGAATTGGTTAAAGCATACATGATTGTACAAGAGGTCCAAGGTTCAATCCTTGGTTTATGCACATTATTTTCCACTTTATTTTTATTTTATTTTTCTTAATATTCAAAAATCCCCTAAAAATCCTCCCATAATTATGTTAATATTTTCCATTAAAATCCCTTTATATTTCTATAAATTTTTACCTAAAATTCACCAATAATCATGGTACTAGAAAGCCCATATAAGGCCCATTATTGCCCATTTCCTCAATTTAATTAGAAAAGGCATAGATTTCTAGGCTAAAATTCATGTCAATACTTCTAGGTCCCTCAGAAAATTATCTAGACATGCTTAATATTTTAAAGAAATATTAAGAAAATTTTCCGGGTCGTTACATTCCAGCCATCGACGTTGTCGCATATTGAGGTCCTTCTGAGTGAAGAAATATCGCAGACTCTGGTGATCTGTATAATTCTTGCACTGTGCTTCATATAGATAGTGTCTCCATTTTTTTAGAGCAAAGACCATGGCTGCCAATTCTAAGTCGTGAGTGGGATAGTTCCTTTCATGTTCCTTCAGTTGCCTAGAGGCGTAGGCAATGACTTTACCATTCTACATCAATATAGCTCCGAGTCCCAATCTGGAGGCATCGCTGTACATATCGAATCCCTTGTCATTTTCCGGAAGGGTCAGGATTGGAGCACATGTAAGTCTTCTTTTCAGCTCCAAGAAACTCTTCTCGCATTCGTCTGTCCATATATATTCCTTGTTCTTCTTGGTGAGAACCGTCATCGGTGCTGCGATTCTGGAGAAGTCTTCTACGAATTTCCGGTAATATCCCGCTAATCCGAGAAAACTCCTGATCTCGCTAGCATTCTTGGGCCTGCTCCAGTTACTGACGGCCTCAATCTTCTTCGGGTCAACCATGACTCCATCTTTGGAAATAATATGACCGAGAAAAGACACTTGGTCCAGCCAGAATTCGCATTTGGAGAACATGGCATACAATCACTACTAGAATTTTTGCATTCAACAACACATAATCGACAACGGTTTTTTGATAAAGTGTTATCTTATGTCAATTTAACAATAGTTTTAGTATTAACCGTTGTTGTTTGTTGGTCTGTATACGTAAAAAGACAACAGTAATAACAAAATGTTGTCGTATGTATACTCAACGACAACAGTTATAAAATAACTGTTGTCTATAGGAGGGATTTACAACAACTGATGTGATAAATTGTTGTCTATTATGACAATAGACAACAGTTATATTAAACTGTTGTTGTTGTTGTATTGTTGTGCTGTTCAAGCAATAAACAAAATCAACGTTGGATATCCAACTGCAAAAAAAAACAACGAACTATTAAATCCTCACTCTCTTATTTTTGCCGTGCCCTAACTTCTTCGCCCGAACCCCACCCTTGTCGACCCCTCTCCCTTCCTCCTTTCCCTCTCGCCCGATGTCACCCTTCACACACGAAATCGCCGCACAAGAAGTTCGTGCAAGAAATCGACGCACACGGTTTCATCGCCGCTCCATCTTCATTTCGCTCAAATGTTTCATCGTCGCCCCTCACGGTCAATGGCGGGATCACTGGATTCAGCCCTAGGTATCTTTTTCAAGTTGTCCTAATGGTCATCTCTTATTTCCTTCTACTTCTCCTTCATTCTCTTCTTTGCCCTCTCTTCAATTCTCCACTTGGAGAACCCACCGTCTCCCTTGCTCTACCTCCACTTGGGAAGAGCAAAAGATGGTTGAGATCTGGAAATAGCTACAGCCTCGAACCTTTAGGATGAAGGTATGTTGCTTCTTTTACATCCTTTATTAGCAATAGAATCTAAATATGTTAGCTATGTAGGTTTCATGATAGCTTCTTAGCAGCTCTCAGCAATATATTATATTACTTTCCTTTGGTGTTGCCTGAAGCAAAGAAGTTGTTGTTACTTAGTGATAGTTTGATAAATAATCACTAAAGGAGTTTCCTCTACACTAGTTTGATACTAGATCCAGAAAGGAGTTCTTGCGGAGACGTGTCTTCTTAGCAGCTCTTGCGGAGATGTGTAAGTATAGCATTTAATTTTGAAGCTATATCAGATTGAAGCTATATCAGATTACTAGATCCAGAAAGGAGTTTCCTCTACACTAGTTTGTTAACAACAGTTTTGAATCCTATCGCATTAACAATAGTTTGTAGAAATATAAAAGTTGGCTCTACCGAGATTCAGATACATGGTCCATCTGAAAGAGAAAGTCTTCTGTCTTCTATCATTCAGGAGAATTTTGACCTTATTTTGGTGGATTATACAGTGCCTGATGCTGTAAATGGTATTGTTTTCCATTTAGCTTTTGTTGTTTAATATGATTTCTTTCTTTGCTAAAATCTCCAAGCCATATTTATGCAAGGAATTGTAAAGACATATGTCTCATCAATATTTAAGATTAACCTAGATTTTGCACAATACTATGATCTTTGCATTTTGATTAACATGCATAAATCATGTTTCAGTGAAAGTAACATAACTTTACTTTTAATAAACATTGCCTTTGGTAACAAGTTTTCAGTAACTTACAGAGCTAGGAAATTTTTGTGGTATTTGTCCTTGGTTTACAGTTTGTTTGATTGTTTCTTTTTTATTTCCTTATGTATCAATTTTTATTTGCATTAGTAAATTAATTTTATCTCAGTATACATACCTGTTTTTGTTAATGCGGCAAATGCTAATATTTATTGCAAACTTGGTGTGCCATTTGTAATGCGGACAACTGGCGGAGACAGACATATCTTGTACTTCTCTTTTTCATTAGGTTGTAGGATTTCTTGCAGCAATGGAAATCATGGCAGATCAGTTTCCTGGAGCATCTTTTACTTTATTCCTAAATTTATCTTATTTTAACTGTGCAAGATTATATTTATTAGTCTCTATGCTTTCCAAATTTATCTTATATGGTTGTTTCAAACTGCAATTGATAAAAATGTTAGTTTGGTGAAAATAGCTCATGACTATATTATCTAACTGTTCTAATTATGTATTCATACAGAATATTGCTTCATTGTCCACTTCGATGTTGCAACATTTGGATGCTTTGTTGGGACCGGGTGCATGTTGACAAGGATACGGGTTCGTAAATTTTAAAATATTTACGTGCAGCGGAAGAATTAGCATAAATAATTTCTCAAATTATTTTTAACCACGTATCTAGCATGCGACCTTATGATGTGTGGTCATGATCATAAATTAAAATTTTGCAAAAAAGTAAACTAATTTACTAAGTACCTCGCGTAACTCGAAGTAAGGGACGAGATCCAACCGTAGCATCCCTTGGAAGCATCGCCTCTATTCGCGTCCACGCCGAGTTCTCTTCGGGATGACTTCGCAAAGCCACGAGTTTCGTGCCGATGAGAACTACTAGATTCTCCGAAGACACAACTAGAAGATCAAGAGAAAAGATAGGAAACTAACCACCAAAGTAACGGAATCAAAATTCCGGGAAGAGAGGAGTTGTGATCCGCTTCTTCTTCTACTTGGTTGGCTTCTCCTTCTTCTTGTTGACTCACAGCAACCTTAAGGGAGGATGAGGTTGCGCCGGCCCTAGCTTGATGAAGGGGGCGCCGGCCCTAATTGGCTCAAGGGGCGCCGGCCCTAGGGTGGAGAAAGGGAAGAGAGGAAGAGAATAAGAGAGAGAGAGGGAGAGAATTAATCTCTTGATTACTGAATTGGAATTAAGGGCTTGCCTTTGGTTCCTTTATATAGTAGCATCTCCCTTGCCAAGTCTCCCTCTTAACGGAATTAACGGAATTAGTTATTATAAGAAATTTATCCTATAAATTCTCTTATGAATTATTCCGTTTAAACCAAGTTTTATTATAACTAACTTTATAAAAAAACAAATTAATCTCTCCTTTTATTATGGAATAAATTTTATAAGAAATTTATAAACATTCTTATTATGGAAAAATCAATTCATAATTGATTTTATAAAATTAAAATAAGTCATTCCATGGATCATTTTAATTTCCATAAAAAGTATAAATTTCTATAAATTTATTTATATAAATTTCTTTACACAAATTTATTTATCCATAATTTATAAAACAAATCGCACTAGATTTATTTTATTAATTAAACCAATTAAATTGGTTTCTTTCCCTTCTTGTGGCCGGCCAACCCAAGGGGTTTGGCACCCTCTTTGGCCGGCCAAACCAAGCCGAACCGATCGCGAATTAAACTCATTTAATTCGCCCAATAAGCCTTCAAAAGACTTAGCCATTTTTAGCTTCCATTGCACCTCTGATAAATTCAGATTCGACTTATTTCTCTTGATCGGAAAATTTAATTTTTAACTCGTTTTAAATCCCTCGGATTACTCGTAGTGCATGTGACTAAATAGGCTTTCGATTTATGTTGGCCGTCTATAATCAACAAATTATAGAACGATCATGAGTGACACCTAGTAGTACATCATGACCCCCAATTAATCGAAAGATCAATGGTTGATCTCAGAAAGAATTCCGAAACCCTTCAGCAGCTCTAATGAATCGTGCCCCATTCCCTTCACCATCTTATACCCACTTGGTTTAGGACATGGTATGTTTGTGTCAGTCCCCACTAGACTGACTACGTCACATCTAGCCCAAGTAATGTCTTTCTCGTCCTTTGGATTTCTAATTACTCTCATGTATTTTAGAGACTCGCACTCCAAACATGATATACTCTGGCCAGAGGTTTTGAGTAACAATCCGACATAGGCCTGAGAATACATCTCCTCGCAAGGAGTGGTGAATCCTTTGTAGGCTGTTCAAACATCTTCGGGCACTTCGGCTTATACCCAATCATCCTGGGTCCACACCTCCTTGGAGATGCTTGCTTAAGATGTTAAAGTATAAGTCTCCATGACCAAGATGACTTGAACACCGCAAGTCAAAGGAACATCGCACTTAACCCGCAGTAAGAACTTCATTGACATATCTATATAGATAACCATATGAAGTCTTACAGCTAGTCACTCCAATGAATTAGTTCCCTTAACTAGCATCCATGTTTATCTCCGGACATCCCAATGTGACCAGCCAGTGAGAATCAGCTGATTAGAGAATAACCCATGCTAGTCTCAACAGAATTAATAGTGTCCGTATTTATCAATTCATCGACTAGGGACATTTTCAATACTTCACATTTGCACATTTAGAGATAATCACTAGTTGAGATCCCATCACAAATTCTCTTATGCTGTGAGTTGTATTACGAACATTCAGTAGATGAGTTTAAGATCCCAATCAAATACATAAACATGTATACTCAAATAGTGAATTATCATTTATTAAAATAAATGTTTACAATCATAAGGCGATTGCCCTAGGACACTTCTCTCATATCACTAACAAACTCCCACTTGGCCTAATGCCAATCGCTACGGTATCCAATACCACAGGCTCTAACATGACCCTCAAACTTATTTTGAGGCAAGGCCTTAGTTAAAGGATCCGCTAAATTCCTTTCAGTGGGAATTTTCTCAATTTGTATGTCATTCCTACTTATAATCTCTCTGATCAGATGATAGCGGCGAAGCACGTGTTTGGATCGCTGATGAGACCTTGGTTCCTTTGCTTGTGCAATAGCTCCATTGTTGTCGCAGTAAACCGACACTGCTTCATCAATGGTTGGAACCACACCAAGTTCGGAGACGAACTTCTTGATCCAGACTGCTTCCTTTGCTGCTTCCGAAGCTGCTATATATTCCGCTTCCGTGGTAGAATCCACTACGGTGTCTTGTTTGAAACTTTTCCAACTTATTGCGCCTCCATTCAAAGTAAATACGTATTCAGACTGAGATTTGGAGTCATCCTTATCTGTCTGGAAACTGGCATCTGTATACCCACGTATTACCATATCTCCTTCTCCATATATTAGGAACACATCCTTAGTTCTTCTTAAGTACTTAATGATTGTCTTAACAGCCGCCCAATGATCCATTCCTGGATCCGACTGGTATCTGCTTGTGACTCTTAAAGCATACGATACATCGGGCCTAGTACACCACATAGCATACATGATAGATCCTATCGCGGATGCATAGGGAATCTTGTTCATGCAAATCCTCTCGTCTTCTGTGCGCGGACACATAGACTTTGAAAGGTTGATCCCATGCCTGATGGGAAGGTAGCCTTTATTGGATTCCGACATGCTAAACCTTTTTAGCACTCGGTCTATATATGTAGACTGCGAAAGACTAAGCAACCGTTTTGATCTATCTCTATAGATTCTAATCCCAAGGATATAGGTTGCTTCTCCCAGGTCTTTCATGGAGAAAGTTTTGGACAACCAAATTTTTAACTGTCTGTAAGACTGATATATCGTTTCCTATAAGTAAGATGTCATCGACATATAATACTAGGAATACGACTGCACTCCCACTAACCTTCTTATTCACACAAGGTTCGTCTGGATTTTGTGAGAAATCAAACTTTTTGATTATCTCATCAAAACGGATGTTCCAGCTCCTAGATGCTTGCTTCAGTCCATATATGGATCATCGAAGCTTGCATACTTTGGTTTTATCAACCGATGTGAAACCTTCAGGTTGTATCATGTGTACATCCTCAAGCAGGTTTCCGTTAAGGAAAGCTGTTTTCACATCCATTTGCCATATCTCATAATCATAATGAGCTGCTATGGCTAGGAGCATCCGAATGGATTTAAGCATAGCTACTGGCGAATAGGTTTCGTCATAATCAATTCCTTGCTTCTGACGATATCCTTTTGCCACTAATCTAGCCTTAAAGGTAACAACATTACCTTCCATGTCGGTTTTCTTCTTGAAAACCCACTTGCACCCTACGGGCTTAATCCCTTCAGGTGGGTTAACCAAGTCCCATACTTGGTTTTCGTACATGGAATCCATTTCCGACTTCATGGCCTCAAGCCATTTGTCCCTTTCTGAACTTTTCAGAACATCTTCATAACTGATAGGTTCGTCATCGCTTATGAATAACACGTCGTTCGATTCACTTACGAGAAATCCGTATCTCTCTGGAATATTGTGTGTCCTATCAGATCTACGAAAAGGTGGTGTAGTTTTAGGTTCAACTGATAGCTCATCATTATGATGTATTGGTTGTGGGTCTAGACTAGGTGTCTCTGTAATGTCTATTGGAGTTTCTTGAACTTCATCAAGTTCAATGCCACTCCCACTGTTTTCTTGTAAAAGAAATTCTTTTTCCAGAAATACAGCATGCCTTGAAACAAACACCTTTTGTTCCAAGGGATGATAGAATTGGTAACCCTTCGTTTCCTTAGGGTATCTAATAAATAGACATTTATCAGACTTAGCATCCAATTTGTCTGATACAATCCGCTTCACATAAGCAGGACAACCCCATATCTTAAGGTGAGTTAAGTGGGGTTTCTTACTATTCCATGTCTCATATGGAGTAGTAGAGAGTACCTTGGTCGGGACTCTGTTTAGCAAGTAAACAGCTGTCTTAAGTGCATAGCCCCAAAAGGATTTTGGAATAGTTGCATGATTCATCATCGACCTAACCATGTCCATCTAGGTTCTGTTGCGCCTCTCAAATACACCATTATGCTGTGGTGTATACGGCGGAGTCCATTGGGACAATATCCCATTGTCCCTAAGATAATCTTGAAACTCTTGACTTAAGTATTCACCACCCCGATCGGATCGAAGTATTTTAATACTTTTACCAAGCTGTTTCTCTACTTCATTTCTGAACTCTTTGAATTTCTCAAAGGCTTCAGATTTGTGTTTCATCAAGAACACATACCCGAATCGTGAGTGATCATCGATAAAGGTGATGAAGTAGCTATAGCCTCCTGCAAGAGTTGACATTGGTCCACATACATCAGTATGTATTAGACAAGCAATTNAAAGATTCACATATTAGGTTTTCATTATTCTTAATTTTGGGGACACCTTTGATTAAGCCAAGTTGGGTAATCTTTGAGATAGTTCTTAGATTGGTATGACCTAATCTCCTATGCCAGAGTTTTGATTGTTCTAATTGTGTTAACATGCATTTGGGTATAAGGGGAAGATTAATAGTGTATACATTGTTTTTCCTAGTGCCCTTAAGCATAATTTATGAGTCTTGTGCATTTCTAATCAGGCAATTAGAATTATTGAAAGTAACTACATAACCAGAATCACATAACTGACTTATGCTAATAAGTTTAAAACTAAAGTTTTCAACCAATAGAACCTTTTTAATAATGAAATTGGATTTAAGTTCAATATTACCTGACCCAATTACCTTGAGTGTAGCATTATTTCCAAAGGCCACTGAGCCCAGGTCTTTGATTTTTAGTTTGGTGAACTTCAATTTGTCTCCAGTCATGTGTCTGGAGCACCCGCTATCTAACATCCATTGGTCCAAATCTTTATGTTCCTACACATAAAGAAATTTTGGTGATTTGGATCCAATTTGAGTTAGAGATAGCTTAATTGAGTTTCACTTCCTAGTCTGTCTCACTCCAGTCTAGGGTTTTCAATCACGTTAACCATATAGGTTTTGTGAGACAGGTTTGAGGGTAAGAATTAGTTTTGAAAAGGAGTTTCATTTTATTTTCGAAAAAAGTTCTTTATTTTTGAAAAAAAATAGAAATTTTGAAAACAGATTAAGTGTTTTTCAAAAGAGAATAAGTTTGAAAAAATAGAAGTTTGAAAACAGATTAGAATCTATAATTATTTGAAATTTGAGTTAGATTCGAATTTGACAAAAGATAATTTGAATTTGAATTTCAAAAATTGGCTTCCAGGTCTTGGCAAGGCACTAGGCCTTCTTTGGCCGTAGCCTTATGGGATCATCCACCCTTTCCTTGACAAAGCCTTTTAATGAAATTTCATTTTCAAATTAAATTAGGTCATTTTCTGGTCTAACTAGCTTGGGTCTTGGATCGGTAGCTTCGGCTGGTTTTACCAGTCTAAAGAGACCAAGTAGACTTGATCTTATTAGAGTTGGTTTCCCCAACGTACTATCATCTCACCTCCTCCCAATACTATGTTTTCAAATTTCAAGTAAATTAGTCCTTATGTCTAACCATTCCTAATTCTAAGCATGGCAACTTGCAGAAATTTAAATAAACAAGCAATCACAAAAAAAATTATCTAATAATGAAAATTGTTTTGATTTTGGCTCCCCCTGGACTAAAGCCTCTGTATGGGTTAGGCAAGATGTGAATCTTGTCCTTGGGGATCCAAAATTGATTTGAACCATTTGATTTGGTCAGGCACAGTTTTGGCACCCATGCCTGAACTTTAGGTCTTGACTGGTTCAGTACAGCAAAGTAAGATCTTTGCCGAGATTTGGTTCTATAACCAAGTCCGGATCGGTTTAGAACAGACTTCTGTTTTCCAAGAATCATATCAAGATTCTTGGAACCAGAAGTGAATCGTTCTAAAGCTGTTCGTAAGTCCTTAACTTGAGTTTTCAGGGAGGAGTTCTCTGATTCAAGTTTTTCAACTTGATCAGGGGTTCCTTCCTGAATTTTCTCAGTTAAGGATTTAGACTCAGCTCCCTCTTTCAGGAGTTTTACTTCCTGTCGGAGGGACTCGATTCGGAGTTTGGCTTTCGCCAAATCTCGGGATAGATATGAGATAAGAGAATTTAATTGCAATTTTGAGAAACCTGTTACCCTTATTTCGCCGTCGTCGGAGAAGGTCAGCTTGCCGTCGTCCTGGTCCGAGTCTGAGTCAGTCTCGATTTGATCCGAAGCGGTCAGGGCTAGAAGATTGGACTGGGGTGCTTCTTCTTCTTCTTCTGAGGAAGACTCGTCCCAGGTTGCTTGGAGTGCCTTCTTCTTTCTGGTCTTTTTGGACTCCTTTAGGCTTGGACATTCAGTCTTGTAGTGACCCTTCTTCTTGCATTCGTAGCAGGTTACGTTGGGCTTGTGTTTGTCAGTTGCTGGTTCAGCTGGTTCATCCTTTCTTCGGCTTGTTCTCCGTGTGTTGGCTTGGTTCTTCAACTTTTTGTAGTAGTTTCGAGCTAGCCGGACCAGTTCAGATTGATCTCCTTCTTGATCTTCTGTTTCTGAGTCTGAGGTAGACTCGGGTTCAACTTGAGTTTTCTTCTTAGTTGTCCTTCCTGTTTTCCCTGCAAAGAAAGCTATACTTTTCTCGGCCAAATTGCAGTTAGTCTGTTCATGAAGTTCAAGTTCAGAAAATAACTCATCTAACTTAATTTTTGAAGATCCCTAGAGACCTTGTATGCATCTACCATAGATGCCCACAAGGTGGTCCTAGGGAACGCGTTTAGGGCATACCTTATAAGATCACGGTTTTGAACCTGGTGACCTATTGCGTGAAGACCGTTCATCAATTCCTGGATTCTAGCATGGAGCTGGGCTGCTGTCTCGTTGTCTGCCATCTTGATGGTGAAGAGCTTGTTCAGTAGCAGATCCCGTTTACTGATCCTCGTATCTGAAGTTCTTTCGTGGAGCTCGATCAGTTTACCCCATAGCTCCTTGGCACTGTTGAAAGGGCCTACGCGGTTCAGCTCCTCTTTCGTTAGTCCGCATTGGAGGGTCTGAGTTGCTTTGGCGTCAGCTTCGATTTTGCGTTTAAGGGCAGTGTCCCACTCTGAGTAGTTTTGCGGTACGCCTTCAGCATTTGTGGGAATCATCAGTCCAGACTGGATGATTATCCACATATCCACCTGAGTTTTCAGGTGGACCTCCATTCGACTTTTCCAGTAAGGAAAGTCTTCTCCACTGAAAAGTGGAGGTCTGGCGGTGCTAAAGCCTTCTTGGATGGCCATTTGTTACTCTGAAATAGCAAATAACACAAAAAAAACAACAAAAAAATATTCCAAGACTTGGTCTTGGATTAGTAGTGTGGGAAGAATAAATAAAAACAGATTTCAAGGGGTGTTGCACCAACCTTGAAAGAAAAATTCGAACGAAAAAAATTTTTAACGAGAAAAAATTGAGAGAGAAAATAAAAAAATCCGAAATTTTCAAACTGGTGGTTGCACCAAGTTTGAATTCCCCGCTCTGATACCACTTGTTGGATTGAGAAAGACCGATAGAGGGGGGTGAATATCGGAAAATGTTCGGATTTAAAAGAAAGAGCAGTTACGCAGCGGAATAAAATCAAACAACGCAAACACCAGTAGTTTACTTGGTTCGGAGCCTGGGTCGACTCCTACTCCAAGGCCCACGGTCGTTGACCGTTTACTTTGGGCAATTCTATAATGCGCAAAACGGTTACAGAGTAAGATTACAAAAATGACTGTAAATAGAAAATTACACTCTGTTTTACCAACTCCCGGTGTAGATCGAGTTTCGGTGCAGCGGGAGGTCGACGACGCTTCGGACTTGAGTTGGGAAGTTCCTGGAGTAGAGCGTAGTCGTCAGAGCGTTTGGAAGCGTTGAATGAAAGCGGTGTCGAAGCTAGGGGTCGAGGGGTGCTATTTATAGCACCTAGGGGCGCCCTGGGCGTCGAGGGCGCCCTGCCACGTGTCACCCGATCCGTGCTTCGCTCGGTCAAGAGTTATCGCACCGGAATAGGGATGAGGTTTGACCTCTGGGGCGCCCTGGTCGCTGAGGGCGCCTTGGTTGACCCGGTCTTCTCGGCTGGATTAAGTTGAAGCTTCGCAGAGAGAGCTGGAGGCGCCTTGGCTGCTGAAGGCGCCTTCACTGACGAAGGCGCCTTCGCTGCTGAGGGCGCCTTGCCCAGTAAGCAGCTGAAGCCTATTTTGCTTCGCTTGGTTCTGGTTCACCTTGAGGGCGCCCTGGACACTTAGGGCGCCTTACTCAGCTGTTGCCTCACTCCTTTGAGGCTCTCTGAGTTGCAGACACACGTCCCTTTGGTCCTGCATCAAGGGTTAGTCCAAAACACAACAAAACAATAATTTTATACAGCCTTAGCTGTCTTGGTTCTGACTTTGGTCTCTAAAATGGAGCCCTAGGTCGAACCGACGCCTAATGTTCCTTCAAGGGAAACGCGTCCTCACCTACTCCTCTCGGGAGAATTTACCTGGTGCCAACTGGCTCCTCCAGTTGGACTTTTGCCCGGCAGCCCTTCGCCAGTTCTTGAGTACCAAGCAGCCCTTAGCTTGGTGCCTAGCGGTCCTTCGCTAGGTCTTTACTTCTGGCAGCCCTTCGCCAGGGCCTAGCATTCCTTCGCTAGGGCTTGTCCATTCTGGCAGTCCTTCGCCAGTGCCCAGCATTCCTTTGCTAGGTCTTTTCCTTTCTGGCAGTCCTTCGCCAGAGCCTAGCATTCCTTTGCTAGGTCTTTTCCTTTCTGGCAGTCCTTCGCCAGAGCCTAGCATTCCTTTGCTAGGTCTTTTCCTTTCTGGCAGTCCTTCGCCAGAGCCTAGCATTCCTTCGCTAGGGCTTTTTCCTGTACACTCAAGAAACTTGTTAGACAACAAGAGAGACTTAACTTTTGACCTATGTTGCCATTATCAAAACACAGGTTTGACTTAGGTGCATTTCTGCACCAACACTACCTTAGTTGTGTTAGCAACTTGAGGTAGCTCGAAAACACCAAGAACCTTACAGTAAGGTTTTGGCCAAGAGTGGAGGAGAGGAAGAAGAGAGGAAGGGAAGGGGAAAAGCTAAGGCAAGAACAAGACCTCATCCAAAGTCACAAGGCCCTCTTTTATAATCATCCCATGAATATGAAGAGGTTTGTGTCTCTTTGGCTTCCCAATAAAAAGCACATCTTTTTATGTGGCTCTTTATCATTTCCCATGCAAGAAAAGAATCTTTTCATCCAATGAATGGTTATGGCCTTAACCCCAATGTGATTGGATGTATGTGTGGTGTGCATGTTATAATTCATAATACGGCCTGCGTGTCATGCCTTATGTCTATTCTTCCTAATTGTAAAATTAGATTTAGACTCGAATGTAACTCGAGTTTTCCTACATTGTAATGTACAAAAGAAGAATGGAGTGTCCATTGAAGAATGAAGTTACAAGGAGGCACTACTAGAATTTTTGCATTCAACAACACATAATCGACAACGATTTTTTGATAAAGTGTTGTCTTATGTCAATTTAACAACAGTTTTAGTATTAACCGTTGTTGTTGTTGGTCTATATACGTAAAAAGACAACAGTAATAACAAAATGTTGTCGTATGTATACTCAACGACAACAGTTATAAAATAACTGTTGTCTATAGGCGGGATTTACAACAACTAATGTGATAAACTGTTGTCTATTATGACAATAGACTATAGTTATATTAAACTGTTGTTGTTGTATTGTTGTGCTGTTCAAGCAATAAACAAAATCAACGGTGGATATCCAACTGCAAAAAAACAACGAACTATTGAATCCTCATTCTCTTATTTTTCGATCCTTAATCATCTTTTTTCTCGTCGCACAAACCCCTAATCTTTTCTCTTCCTCGCCCGCCAACCACCCAAACCCCCGACCATTTCCGCTTCTCTCACACAAACCCCTCGCAGCCACGAGTCGACGCCTCTCCCCCTTCTTCATCGCCCGAGTCCAAGGAAGCCCCGAGAGCGGCGCTTCCTTTCACCCTCGCGAGCCCCAACTCCTCTCGCTCTCTTCTTCTTCATCGCGCAAGCAAGGAGGCGACGCCTCCTCACTTACCTTTTCTTCTTCCTCGATCGCGTGCCCTAGCTACTGACGCCCAGGCAAGCAGTACCCTGCGTCAACACCGCATCTTCATCGCTAGCTACGACAGACAAATTGCTCCTTCCCGGCTGAGTGCCACTGCCAGTGGCCCTCCTAGTGAGTTGAGATCGCTATTGATTGTTTTTGGTACCGTGAGTTGGAGCTAACCTAGTCCTCTTCCTAGGGATTTCTGGAAATTAGGGCTCTTGCATGTGGCTGGGTTTCTTCTGATCGAAACAGAAAGGGGCAGAGGAAAGCTTGGTGTGTGGGTTTTCAGGTAAGGCTTGGTTGTGATCTTCATTCTTGGATGTTTCCCTTTGGATTCCCAAACTTGTACGTGAGCTCTATTAGATTCCCAAATTGCATTAGCTAGGTTTAGTTGAGCTTTGATCATTTCTTTTATGTAGGACCCAACTAATTCCTTGATAACTTTATTCATTCTCTAACTGTTGATGAGTTTGAAACTAAGAACATTGTCCAGTAGAGTATAATTTTCTGCCAACCCTATTAGTAGTTTACAAGTAGATTTATAGCATCTTATGCTCTTTGGTTTGTTGTGTAAGACTTTGCTATTCAGACAAAAACTAACAATTTGTTTGTAGATATATTTTGTAACTTTATTTATTACTCTGTAAGAAATTATATTTAATGTAATGAAAATGTTTAAGGATCTAAATGTTACTATACTAATATAGGCTTTGGATGTACTTCAATAGTAAGATGCAATCCATATGTCAACCTCAAATAATTTCCCTCAGAATAGATCTGACAATGCATACTATTTTAAATTAAATTTGCTTAAACTACATCTCGGAACTGATATTATGTGAATTTACGCATAGAAATGAATGGTTTGAGGTAGTTACAAATATTGACATTAGATATTGCATGCTATGAATATTGCATGCTATGAATATGTGAATATTGCATGCTATGAATATTGCTTAAGGTTTTTCCTTTTTCTCCCTTATTTACTTATTTTTGCTCAAATATTGACAGTAGATATTGCATGCTTAGTAGTCTCTGCACTGCTTTGAATTGATTTTCAGGACTATAGAGGTTGGGGCAGATAGATTTAAGATTCCTGATATCATGTTCAACCCATCGCTAGTTCTGGTAATCCACGAAACTAGCAAATGTTTATATTCCTTTGCAATGACTTTAATTGTGTTATGCACGAATCACGTCAACTGCTGTAGTTTTTTTGATCTTTGCTGGAATATTGAGTTTGTTAAGTGTTCTCGTTGATAATCTCCTCTCTTAGCCTTAATGATATGATTGATAAAAACTTCTCATAGTAGATTTCAAGAACATTAGCTATGGGCCTACTAATGTGTGATACACATTATTATCAAGTCCTTGTATTAGGACCTGAAGAAACCTAAATGTTACAGCCTTATAGGTACGTCTAGTTCATAAAACCTATAGGAAACAAAAAATAAATAGTTGTCTTCTTTGAAAAGAAAGCATCAGTAGAATAAAGAGAAGATACAATGTTGAAGCAAAGAATGGCTTCAAGCTTTTTAGGCAACCAAAACATTTCAAGTACATCTAGTTTGTGTAAAATACTGTACATTTAATGATGATCATTCTCAAGTGATCATGGTTGATTAAGTTAAGTGCCACAAAAAGTTATTGTAAATAACAGCTCAAATCCTGTTTTTATCATTTGTATTTTGAGACGGGAAAAGTTGATGTAGTTAATGGTATCTTACAAGTTATCTTTGTTAATTATGTATACATTATGCTTTTCTTACACGCTTTAAATTTTAATTCCACGGATTTGCTTCTGATTCCAATTGTGCACACATTTTTATTACTAATTTGAGGACTTCTTAAAGGACTTCTCATTTGATTGGAAATCTATCCTTGAAGCTTGTTTGACTCATTTACTTTAATTCTTTTTTACATATGCGCTTAGATCCTTGAAGCCAAGCTAGCAGTTTCCTTATAATTGCAAGTGTTGATACATGCATATCTTTTTTATTTGTTTGTTTGTTAGTTTGTTATTTTTGTTGTTTGTTGATACATATCTTCATGGATCATTTTTTATTGGACATATGCATTTAATAGAATAACTAATTAGAGTGTTTTTTCTCTTTTTTCTAGCTGCAGGGACTTGTTTGTGATCATGTTCGAAGACCATTAATCTAACCTTCCGAGCTATAATTTTTGTGATTTGAACTTCATTGTAAGTTTAGTTGGGTCAGAATTATATATAATTTGAACTCTTGTAATTTGGGTCAGAAGATACTTTAGTGGTTTCGTCTGTAGAAAGGTTTGACAGAGATACTTGTGGTTCGTCTGTAGAAAGGTTGTGGTGGATCTTTATTGTAAATATGTTGATGATGTTTGATTTATATTGTTTTTGTTTCGAGGTTAAATTATTGCTTTTAATTGAAAATATAATGGAAATATCTTTGTTGTCAAATTGGTATGAAATTGTTATTGATATACAACAACGGTTATAAAACTATTGTCGAATATAATAAAAGACAACAGTGAAAAACTGTTGTCAAAATGTTGTCGAATGTGATATACGACAACAGTGGAAAACTGTTGTCAAACTATTGTCGTAGACCAAACGACAACAGTGATTCACTGTTGTCGTAGACCCCCCTTTAACTACATGACCTTTAACAACAGTGGTATTTGGCATACGACAACAGTGATTCACTGTTGTTGAATGCATTTTTTCTAGTAGTGAGGATACCAACCACACATGATGGCCGGAGGATGCTCTTGGAGAAGAAGTTATCCTTAGGTTGACCATTGATCTTCTCATTGGCTTGAGAAGATCATAGTATACGGGTCATAACCATGTTACATTTCTTGCTTATATGTTGATATATGCTATGTGATGCATGATTAGATAAATGTTTATCTTAATTAAGTCAACTCTATATGCCTACCAAAGTTTGGTACTCATAAACTACCTCGATCATTTGTTGTTGGGATCTGCAAAAGCGAAGCTACACATTTTATCTTGGTAGAGTACGAAGCCACATAAAGAGCCACAACACATTGTTGTTGGGTTCTTGGATGAAAGGATTCTTTTCTTGCATGAGAAATGATAAAGAGCCACATAAAAAGATATGCTCTTTATTGGGAAGCCAAAGAGACACAAACCTCTTCATATTCATGGGATGATTATAAAAGAGGGCCTTGTGACTTTGGATGAGGTCTTCTTCTTGTCTTAGCTTTTCCCCTTCCCTTCCTCTCTTCTTCCTCTCCTCCACTCTTGGCCGAAACCTTACTGTAAGGTTCTTGGTGTTTTCGAGCTACCTCAAGTTGCTAGCACAACTAAGGTAGTTCTCCCGAAGTTGAGAGATTGTGTCCGTGTGGATACGATTAGAGGCACGGACGTTTGAACGTACAAGAGATCTGGTGCATCTTGGACGAGCAGGATAACCGAAGGGCATGCTTCAAAGGTATAAACAGTAGATAAACCTATTAGATAGATAACTTTGTACGAGTTTTCTTTTGCATAGATCGCTCGTGGATTCTTGTTTCCGCTGCGTTTTTATTGTTTTGTGCCGGGAGAACCCAACAGTACGTGGATGACATCCTAGTGAAGACTAATAAGGGAGAAGACATGATCGTCGACCTAGAAGAGACGTTCGCCACCCTCAGGGCCAACAGGTTAAAACTGAACCCAGCTAAGTGTTTGTTTGGGATGAAAAGTGGCAGGTTCTTAGGGTACATGGTGACGGAGAGGGGGATCGAAGCCAACGCTAAAAAGGTAAAGTTCATTCTAGATATGCCGCCCCCACGGAACTTCAAGGAAGTACAGCAGCTGAATGGAAGGATCATGGCGCTATCTAGATTCATATCCAAATCCGCGGACAAGACCCTCCCATTCTTCAAGATCCTGAGAAAAGCTGCCAAGTTCAAGTGGAATGACCAGTGTGAGAAGGCCTTCACAGATTTGAAGACCTATCTTGCAAACCTCCCTACCCTGCACAAACCTGTAGAAGGGGAGACTCTATTTGTAGACTTATCAGCAGTTGAGCAAGCGGTGGGAGCGGCGCTAGTCCGAGAATAGGATCGGGTACAATATCCCATCTATTTCTTTGGACACCTTCTAAAGGACGCTGAAACATGATACACCGCGATGGAAAAACTGGCTTACGCCTTGGTCCTGATGGCCCAAAGGTTAAGGTCGTACTTCTTAGCGCACCCCATCGTGGTCCTCACCAATAGCCCGCTCGCCCGGGTCCTCACTAACCCCAAAGCTTCGGGCAAGCTGATAAAATAGAGAACAGAGTTAAGCGAGTACGACATCGAGTATCAGCCTTGAGCCGCTATCAAAGCCCAAGCCCTCTCCGACCTCATGTTAGAGACTGTCCCGGAGGCTGAGAACGAAGGTATGTGGAAGGTCTATGTAGATGGATCTTCCAATAGCCATCACAACGGGGTGGGATTGTTAATGATTTCCCCTAGGGGAGACACATTGCATCTATCTATCCGACTCCACTTTAGAGCTACTAACAACGAAGCCGAATACGAGGCGATCTTAGCGGGCCTGCAACCGGCCAGGCACATGGGAGCCTGTTGGGTCACGGTATACTCAGACTCGTAATTGGTTGCTCAGCAGATAGCAGGTAACTTTGAAGTCAAGTGCGAACGGCTGCGGAAATATGTATCCCTCTATGAGCGGCTGAAGGCCGCCTTCTGGAGGTCGTCCTGCAAATGATCTCCCGGTCAAACAATGTACGGGTCGATGAGCTAGCCAAGCTGGCCAGCTCCATATCCACCTGGCGGGTGAACGAGCCAAGTACGGCAGAAGCACTGGTGGCTCAGATCAGAGAGGAGGTTGGAACCGACAAACAGACGGACTGGAGGGATCCCTACATAGCCTTCCACCGGATGGATCCCTTCCTGGTGGGCGTCAAGAGAGTCGGCTGTTTCACCAGCAGGCGGGCAAGTTTACATTGGTCGGGGATCAGCTATATAGGAGAGCCTTCGCCCGACCCCTCCTAAAATGCATCGGGCCGGAGGAGACCGACTACGTGATAAGGGAGGTCCATGAGGGCATCTGCGGGAGTCACATCGGAGGGAGATCCCTGTCTCGAAAGATCCTTTTGGCGGGATACTTTTGGCCTACTTTGCAGGTTGATGCGCTTAATTTTGTGGCCCGGTGAGAAGCTTGTCAGAGACATCAACATGTAACTCACCGTCTGACCGAGCCCTTGTGAGTTTCTACAGTATCCTGCCCTTTCGACCAATGGGGGATGGACATTGTGGGTCCCTTTCCCATTGGGCCCCAACAGAAGAAATTTCTGTTGGTCCTCGTCGACTACTTCTCTAAATGGGTAGAAGCCAAACCTCTAGCGAACATCACAGAAGGGGCTGTGATGAAAGTCCTATGGAGAGACATTGTCTGCCAGTACGACATCCCTCACAAGCTGGTATCTGACAATGGGTGATAATTTTCTGGGCGTAAGCTGAAGGAGTGGTGTGAAGGATTAGGCATTCAACAGGCCTTCACCTCTGTGGCATGCCCGCAGAGCAATGGATAAGCCGAAGTCGTCAATAGAGAAATCCTGAGGGGGCTCAAGATCAAGTTAGACCACGTCGGGGGTAGCTGGATCGAAGAACTCCCCAGCGTCCTGTGGTCCTACCGGACTACTCCGAAAGAAGGGACGGACGAGAGCCTTTTCCAAATGGTTTATGGCGCAGAGGCCGTCATCCCGGTGGAGGTGGGGGTAGAGTCCCCACGACGGGAGCAATATCGTAAGGAAGACAATGACCGAGAGTGACTAATTGATCTAGACCTCATCTCGGAGATGCGGGATAAAGTCGCGGCAAGGTTGGAGGCATATCGGAGAAGAATGAAGCAAACCTACAATCGCCGAATGATCGCCTGCAACTTCGAAGTAGGTGATCGAGTCTGGAAGAGAATAAGGCCAGTAGGGGATCCCGGGAAGTTGGACCCATAGTGGGATGACCCCTATGTCGTCATCAAGAAACTCACAGGAGGTAGGTATTACCTGGAAGACAAAAAGGCAAAAGATTGGAAAGACCCTGGCACACCAACCATCTCCGCCCCTACTGTACTCAATGAGGTATCACGTAGTATATTTGCTTGATGTATTTTCTACTTCTCCACTGCCTTGCAGTATTATCAATAAAAAGTGCAAGTAAAATGCCCCTCGGGAAAATGCTGAGCCCCCCATCTGAGGTAAAACCCAACAACCCCTTGGTGTGTAGGCTTGACCTCGGAGTTGTACACGCCCGGCCAAGAGCTGATTAAACCTTACAACCCCATGGTGTGTAGGCTTGGCCTCGGAGCTGCACACGCCTGGCCAAGAGCTGATTAAACCCTACAGCCACTTGATGTGTAGGCTTGGCCTCGGAGCTGTACACGCCTGGCCAAGAGCTGAGCTAAAACCCTACAGCCCCTTGGTGTGTAGGCTTGGACTCGGAGCTGTACACGCCGACCAAGAGCTGATTAAACCCTACAACCCCTTGGTGTGTAGGCTTGGCCTCGAAGTGTACACGCCTGGCCAAGAGCTGGTTAAACCCAACAGCCCTATGGTGCTAGGCTTGGCCTCGGAGCTATACATGCCCGGCCAAGAGCTGATTAAACCCTACAGCCCCTTGGTGTGTAGGCTTGGCCTCGAAGATGTACACGCCCGACCAAGAGCTGGTTATACCCTACCGCCTCTTTGTGTGTAGGCTTGGCCTCAAAGCTGTACACGCCCGGCCAAGAGCTGATTAAATCCTACACCCCTTGGTGTGTAGGCTTGGTCTCGGAGTTGTACACACCCGGCCAAGTGTTGATTAAACCCTACATCCCCTTGGTGTGTAGGCTTGGCCTCGGAGCTATACACGCCCGGCCAAACGCTGGTTAAACTCTATAGCCCCTTGGTGTGTAGGCTTGGCCTCGGAGCTGTACACGCCCAGCAAGAACTGATTAAACCCTACAACCCCTTGGTGTGTAGGCTTAGCCTCGGAGCTGTACACGCCCGACCAAGAGCTGATTAAACCCTACAGTCCCTTGGTGTGTAGGCTTGGCCTCGGAGCTGTACACGCCCGGCCAAGAGCTGGTTAAACCCTACAGCCCCTTGGTGTGTAGGCTTGGCCTCAGAGCTGTACACGCCCGACCAAGACGTTGATTAAACCCTACAGCCCCTTGGTGTGTAGGCTTGGCCTTGGAGTTATACACGCCCCGCCAAGAGCTGATTAAACTCTACAGCCCCTTGGTTTGTAGGTTTGGCCTCGGAGTTGTACATGTCAGGGCAAGAGCTGATTAAACCCTAAACCCCTTGGTGTGTAGGTTTGGCCTCGGAGCTGTACACGCCCGGTCAAGAGCTGATTAAACCCTACAGCCCCTGGTCTATAGGCTTGGCCTGGAGCTGTACATGCCCGGGCAGTTGCAGTTAAACCCTACGGCCTCCCAACTCTCCGCGGAGCTGATATTCTAAGAGAAACAAGAGATCCCTCCCATCATACGCGAAGTTGACATTCAATAATAAAACCACCCACTTGTCCTACAAAAAAGTGAGCTTAAAAAGAAGAGGACACAGCAGGTGAGGGACTGTCAAAAAGTCTATGTCTATATATCCTATAAATCTCGCTTCTCCGGAGGTAGATCATCCCAAACACGCTGGAGGGTTATCGCACGCAAGTCCGATCCGGGTTTCAGTAGCTAGTCCTTCTCCAGTTGGCGAATAGCACCATAGAAGCTCTGTTTGAGGCGCTTCAATGCTTGCACGACCACCACCTCAGCATACTCTTCCGACTCCAAGAACTTAGCCCTAGATTCTGCCTCGATTCGGGATAGTTGAATTGCGTGGTTGCCCTGCTGCTGCCGTATCTTGACCTCGGCCTCCTCCTTGGCAGCCTTCAGTGTTGCCACCTCTTGAAATAGGTAAGCCTGAGTCTCTTGCACCTCCTGAAATTTTTGAGTAGCCACAGCAGTTTGTGCTTTCTCCTGGGTCACTTGATCCTGAAGATCGGATGCATAAGAGCTCGACAACTCCAAGTTGTGATCTCGTATAGCCATCAGGCGCTCTCGGTCCGCATCACGATCCTCCAAAACTTTCTTCGCGGATTCCAGGAGGTTAACCTGATCGATCAACTCTCCCGTTTGGGCTTGGAGTTGATCCAGTTCTTGTGATAGCTTCCGCAGCTCCCCCTCAAGCGCCTAGGTCTTCTCGAATTCAAGGCGTTCCCGGAGTTTGTATCCATGCAGGGCATCCTCGGCTGCTATTAAGGCGGCTAGATAATGCTCACTCTTCTCGTGAAGAGCCCGGTTGACCTCTAGCTGCATGAGTCCCGCCTCACGAGCCCGGCCGATTTCCGCCTCGGCATCTGCCACCTTCCAAAGGAGGTCTTCAGTAACCCCTTTGGAGCACAACAAGCGGCTGGTGGCTGCGCAGTTAGAGGCCACCTATAGGGTAGATACATGCAGTCAGTAGAAGGACGTTGGAGTAAAATGAAAAGCGCGTCACAAATGTTTACCGTCAGTAGGGATTGGTGTAGCATGCCCAGGTAATAGGCTGACCTAGCTACCCGCCAGGATAAGATGGGAGAAGGGAAAGTTCCCTCGGTAGGGGGCCCTGACTGACTGGGAACGTCTCGGGGGTCAGGGACATCCTCTTCTGTACTTGAAGCGCTCGGCAGTGCCTCAGAAGCAACCCCCTTTATTTCGATGGGTTGAGAACTGCCGGTCGCTTTCTTCTTTGCCTTGGGGGCCTTCCAGTGAGAACGATGTGGATGCGTGGACACCTCTTTGCCTCGAGAAACAGCCGGAGGGTTGACTGGGAGAGTTGGGGCATCGGTAGTAGAAACAGACGTCTCAACGATAGAAGAAGAAAACTCTTCCCGAGCGCCCGAGGATCGTGAAGCTGCATCCTCGGGGGTAGCTGAGCACATAGACGTTGGAGGTAAGCCTTTCTTCAACCGCTTCAGGGGTCGACCCCTTTGGGATCGACGCTCCCGACGTTTCTTTTCGAACGCATGGACCTCTGAGGGTACGGCCGAAGGAGGAGGTACCACATTCCCCTTTGAAGTTTCGGTAATAGGAGCGAGTGACCCCTCTTCCAGGACTGGGGGCAACTCCGAGGCTCTGATGTCCGTGGGGGCCCAGGGCACTGCTGGGCCTGCGAATGACTCTCCCACCACCTCGTCACCCTCGGGGGGGATTCCTGCAGGGGTCGAAGATACCGCACCTGGAACCAACACCTGCTCATTAGCCTGGTCCCACTTCAGGAACTTGTTCATCACGAGGGAAAACATAATGGTGCCTGCCATACAAAAACAAGAGAACATCAGTCAGTATTAATCAGGAATTGCACCAGGTACGAAAACAACTTACGAAGGTTGGGGTCGAGGGGGGTAATCTTTGGACTAATTTTAGCCCGATAGAGGAGCTCCTCGCACTACACCAACTGGAGTCCATGGAATTCCATCCCAGCCAGGATACCCTTCGCTCTCTGATATCCCGTGTCCTGTTGAAAGTCGCCAAGGTTCGGGACGGGAGGCAGGTTCTCCGTCCAGTGAATGTGGCTGAAGGGATGCTCGAGAAGGCGAATATAGAAAAATCGCTCCTTCCATCCTTTGTGCGAGGAAGGGAGGCCCCCCAAAAATCTGTGTCCAGGACGGGCGATAAAGCCAAATGCCCCCCGAGACCCAACGGGGATGAAAAAGAAGTGAAAGAATTGGAGGGTTAGAGGAATGTCAAAAAGCTTGAAGAGGATGAGGGCCCCGCTCATTGGGCGAAGGCGTTGGGAGCCAGTTGGTGGAGTGGGATACCAAAATACTGGGCGACATTCATGAAGTAGGAAGGGATAGGGAAGCGAAGCCCTAGTTCTAGTTGTCCCAAAAAGAAGGTGTAAAAACCCTCACAAGTGGTTATCGGCGATTGACCTGAGGAAGGGACCCTTACCTCCCAATCTACCGGGATACCGTATTTTTAGCAAGCAGCCTGGAGGGATTCCGACCTCACTTTGGAAAAGATAGTCTCATACCACTCGGAATGAAATCCCAACTCTTTCAGGGAGCACTCGGCATCACCTGCAGACTTCTTTTTCTTCTCCATCGGACCCAGGGGATCGAATAAGGAAGCAACAGGATAAAAGGAGACTTACTCTCATTTAAAGGACGCGATGGCGAAAGGGATGGCTAAGCAAGGAGAGCTCCAGATGGCAGATAGGGTGAGGAGGCCGCAGAGGGCTGTTGCACTCGCTTTTATAGGGCTACGACACACCCCTTAGAGCAATGGGAGAACGAAGCGTCGATGGCATTAACGGGCTGTCTCGGGAAACAAATATCCCTTACCGCCGTCGCTTCGTATGGTTCATAGCACATATCAAGAAGAAACCACCGCGAAACAAGGGAAGAGCCACGTGGCCTTTGTGCATACGCTGAGCAACTATGTCGACCTGGCTGCCGCAAAGTTCGCCAAGATGTGGGACATGTTCAAAAAGATTAGCCAGAGTCTCGAGACTCACTGGATATATCGTAGGGCCCCACGGGCCGCCAGCGAAGCGGTAAAGGACGAAAAGAAAAGGATGAGACCATTAAGGGAGATTTCTCGGAACTCGGGATAAAAGTTACAATATGAAGGCCCCCTATAATTACAAGGGTAGTAAGGAGGCCGAGGCCCCACGGCTTCTTCATCTTGGCACTAGTCCGATCAGTCAGTCACATTTCCTTCGATCAGACATGAAGGGAGGGACTTGTGATAGGGTTGAATAGTCCGGGCCTGGCATGAGGGATGAGGAAAGCCTCGGGGCGCGACATGAACGAAGCGACCTCCCTTCCTGGGACTCAGGGCCCCCCGCAGGAAACGCGCCTAGGAAAGCTAGTCCGAAGACCCCTCCTGAGAGCACCCTGGGAGGTTAGGCCCCAAGAGCACCTCGAGAGTTATAGCACCGAAAGCCCCGAGCCCACCTCGGGAGGTGGAGTCCCTGCAGTAACCGACCTCAGGTACTGACCCCCCTCTCGGTACAGATGAGCATCTCCATCAGAAAAGGTCAGCACGACCCTTAAATGTCTCAACGGGCGGAAATGTGATAACGGCGTAGACCATTTCAAAGGATATCCAGTTACTGTTGGTGCAGGCAGCACTTAAGTCAAACCTAGGTTTTGATAATGACAAAGAGTTCAGAAGTTAAGATGTTGTTGTGTTCTAACTTGTTCATTGAGTGTGCAGGAAGAAGTCTTAGGTACACTAGGCAAGAAGTCCTGGCAAACGGCTGGGCACCGTAGACCTGACCGGAAGTTGGGCAAGAAGACCTAACCGGAAGTCGGGCAATGAAGTCCTGGTCGAGGACTGGGCACGAAGTCCTGGCAAGGGGCTGGGCACCGAAGACCTGACCGGAAGTTGGGCACGAAGACCTGGTCAGGGGGATCGGGCATAAGTCCAACTGGAGGAGCCGGTTGGCAAAAGGTAAACTCTCCTGAGATGAGTAGGTGAGGACGTGTTCCCCGTCGAGGGAACAGTAGGCGTCGGTTCGACCTAGGGTTCCATTTGGGAGACCCGAAGTCAGAACCAAGACAGCTACAGCTGTAATTAATACTTGTTGTGTTTTTGGGACTAACCTTGTTTGTAGGGTCGAAGGACTAATCGTCTGCAAGTGAAGGTGCTTCACTGGGCCTAGGCGCCCAAATGGAGACAGACGCCCATGAGGATACGGGCTCCCAAGAGTGAAGGCAAAACCCAAAACATAGCTGCGAAGCCTCTGGACGAAGCCGGATCAGGCGCCCGTGAGGTCACGGGCGCCCCCATCAGCTCAGGCACCCAAATGGGGTGGATAAGCGCTGACCGAGCCCACGAATAAGGATTCGCAAATCGGAGGGCACGAGTCAGGTGCCCCCAAGCTGTCAAGCGCCCGTATGAGCACTATAAAAGGGGCTCGACCCCACAAGGCTTCAATATCACTTTTTCTCAACGCTCCAAAGCTTTTCGTTCAAGCGCTATGCCCCAGCAAACTCCGATTTCGAGATCCCAACGTCGACGATAACCCTCAGCTCCGAAATACGATCCACATCGGGCATCGGTAACGAAAAGCGTAGCAATTTCAATTTCCTGAAATACTCATGTACTTAAACTTGTAAATCCTTTTGCGCGATTATAGTATTGCCCAAAGTAAATGGTCAAGGACCGTGGGCCTTGGAGTAGGAGCCGACCGCATCTCCGAACCAAGTAAAAATCTACTTGTGTTCTTGTGCAATTTAATTCTTTCCGCTGCGTATTTTCTCTTTCCTAATCCGAAAAAGTTTTAACGATATTCACCCCCCCCCCTCTATCGTTTTCTTCTATCCAACAAGTGGTATTAGAGCGGGTGGCTCAAATTTGGTGCAACCACCAATTTGAGAGTTTTTCAGAATTTACGAAAAATTTTAATTTCTTTTTTTTTCTTTCAATTTTTCTCGTTAATCGAGATTGGTGCAACACCACTCGATCATTTTTTCTCAATTATTTTATTCCCACACTACTAATCCAAGACCAAGTCTTGGGACAGAATTTCTTTGTTTTTTGTTAT
The DNA here is from genome assembly GCA_024364735.1 of Boesenbergia rotunda. NCBI lineage: Eukaryota > Viridiplantae > Streptophyta > Magnoliopsida > Zingiberales > Zingiberaceae > Boesenbergia > Boesenbergia rotunda. The sequence continues at coordinate 293,466 of JAGFNQ010003289.1, forward strand.
TTCAGAAATTATAAATGACCATGCAAGAGGGTTTCAGTACAGGCAGACCACCACTCTTTAGTGGAGAAGACTTCTCCTACTGGAAGAGTCGGATGGAAGTCCACCTGAAAACTCAGGTGTATATGTGGATTATTATTCAATCTGACCTGGAAATCCCCAAAAATGCTAAAGGAGTAGCACAGCACTACACAGAATGGGATGCCTCGTTGAAGAAAAAGATTGAGGCTGATGCAAAAGCAACCCAGATGCTACAGTGTGGATTAACCAAAGAAGAACTGAACCGGGTGGGTCCCTTCAACAGTGCGAAAGAACTCCGGAGTAAGCTGATTAAATTGCACAAAGGTACCTAATAAGTGCTATTTTATTGATTATTTCAGATGTTTAAATCCATGTTTGACCCACATTTCACATGTGTAACATTGAATTTACCCTCGGTTCCATAGATTAGTTCTATTTTGGCTTTATTGCAAATCTTTATACATTTGAAATATTTTTGAACTTAATTGTCGATCTATTTTTTGTAGGCATGAAAGGATCATGGACTGAGGTCAAGAATGGTCAGGATCAGGCTCAGATCAAGGCGATTAAGCTCTGGAGAACTGTGAGCCGTCCATTCAGAAGTTAAGCAGATCTCGATCATCTAGGGCAAATCAGATGGATCCAAGATGAGGAAAGGTATATCTGATCATCATAATGAGATTTGGAGGTTTAGGGGCAAATTGGAGAAGATCCAGCCGTTGGATCAAGACAAGGGGATCTAGACCATCCATTTGAGAAAAAGAGAAGATCTGGACCATCCGCCACTGATCTAGTGAATCCAAGCTAGGGTTAGGGTTAATCTAGCACTCTGATCAAGATCTGAAGGTTTCATCCAAATCAGAGATCATTCGGCCGTTGGATCAAGATCAGAGGGATCTAGAGCGTCCATTCAAAGATCAGGTTGATCTGAGCCATCCATTGCAAATCTAGAGGATTCGAGCTACCACAAGGTAGATCCTGAGCCCTGATCAATATCATCAATGTTTGGATTAAATTATAGCAGTTTTAACCGTTGGATTCATCCAAATCAATCTGGGTCGTTCATTCCTAAGTACTTAATCAAATTTTTGCCACAGTTCCTCCTCGTCGCATCTTCGCCGCAACAGTGCTTCTTCTTCATTCGTTCTTCGTTTTGCTTGCAATTTCCTTAGTTTGAAGGTGTGACCACCTCATTTTAACCTTGGAACAAGACTTGGATCGTTGGGAGATAGCTTCTGTGGAGAATTCAGCGCAAATTTGCGCCGGACAGAGCTGTTTGAGGGTTTCGGCAGTTCTGCGATCCAATCACTTGGATCTCATCCGCGAGCCATTTCCGATCATCTGAGCCGTCTGTAGGGGTCCTCAAGTGAGCTCAGAGCGTCCTCAAATCATCATCGCAATCCCATCCATTGAGATCGAGGAGATTGGATTCGATTTTCCAGCTGAGCACAGTTTGAGTAGAATCGATCGATTGAAGCTATTTTCTAGTGATTTGCGGAGCTGAAGGGGTTCTTGGCTTGCCCTTGTGTGACGAACAGGGAGGTTTCGAGCTAAGGGAGAATTGAGGCTTAGTTTCTTTAGTTAATTTTCATTATAGTAGCTGTAATTCCAATTCTGCAATCTGTTCTATTACTGAATTTAGTATCAGCTGTTTAGTTTACTTTCTTGCATTGTTTTGCTTTACTTAGGGATTAATTTTGCAAGTAAATTAGCTAGTGAGTTAGCTTAGTGCACAATAGCTTCAAATTACAGTCTATTTTCTGTTTACTTGCTGCGTATCAACTTGTTCTGCATTGCGTATCAGCCGTTTCTGCAAATTCACTTTAGTTTCTGCATTCTTCAGTTTATTTCACAATTAGTGTGTTAATTTGGTTGATCTAAGTTTGTTTCACTTGGTAGCTTCATTTCTGAGTTTTGTTCAGCTTGGAATTTCTGCATACCAGTCCGTTTAATCACGTATCGGCCCTGTTCCTGCACATTTCAGCTTAGTTCTGAATTCTTCAGATTATTTTAAATTCAATGAGTTTCTGGTTTTAATACCTGAGATTAAAGACAACATTTGTTAGCTAATGAGTTGGATTTGAATTTGTTTAGCATTCAGTCTCATTCATGCATTCTGGCTCAGCTTGTTGAGTGCCAGTTTTCAGCTTGCGTCTCAACTGTAGTTAGCCATGTTTCAGTTTTTCCTTTCTGCATTGATGTCAAATGACATTAGTTGAATTCAGCTTGTTTCTCTGAACTTAGGTTAATGCATTCGAACTCAGTTTACTCTATTAAATTCTGCATTTGAATTGTTGTTTCATCCCTGCATTTGATTTCTAGAATCCTGAATTCATTTATGCCTTAGACAGTTTCAGTTTTATTTTCGAAATGTTCAGTTTATGATTTCTAAAGCTACATCAATGGAACGTTAGCTCTTCTAAATCCCATCTGAAAGCTAGTTTGAGTAATTACTTTCAGCTAGCTTGTTTGATTGTTTGTAGTTGCATCTTATTTGTTGTTGATTTCTGCTTTAATGCTCTGAATCCTTGCATTTCAATTCTGATTTAAGCTGGTTCCTGCCTTGGTCAGTAAGCGATTTAAATTCCTTCAGCCATTCTTGCTTATAACTTTGCCTGTAGCTTTGCCTTACAAACATGAGTTGGTCTGTTGTAGTTTTGAATTGGCAGTTTACAGATTAAGCAATTAGTATCAGTTTTGGCACGTAAGCTTTCTCCCACGTGTATCAAGTAGTTTCACTGCTGCATTATAAATCAAATGAATACTTCAGATTTGATGAATAAATTCAATACAATCTGTAGTGCACCTTGAAATTGAATTCAGATTCGTTTTCCAAGTTTGGTTACTTTTCATTGGTTAATTAAATCCATTATTAGTTGAGTCCTTTAGTGCCAACTTCTTGTTTAGTTCATTGGGTTAAGTTTCTTCTCTTTTCATTGCGATTTCATTTCTGATTGAAACCACACCCAAATTTTATTTGAAACCCAAAATTCATAAACGACACATAAACTCGAGCTCGAATCAAGCAATCTCAACTAGCCCTAGGAAAACTACGACCTGTGGCCCCTTTACTACGTTTTCATCTTTGATTGCAAAAAGGGTTTCCAGCTTACACACATCTAAATTTTGAGACCCACATTTGTGACACCTAGTTAGCGGGCATCAAAATTTTTGGCGTCGTTGCCGGGGAGGCAACTAGTTGATTTGTTTGATTTTTGCTTGTACACTTATTTCACATTTTTCTTGATTTATTTTTTGTGCTTACTGCTATATCTGGTGATCTGATTTTATTTGTTTCATTTTTTTATCAACTTTTACTGTGATTTGTTTTGGTTTTATGACCAGGTCTACAGGTGGTGATCTTGAAGAATTTGACCCTGAAATTGAGAGGACTTTCAGAGCAAGGAGGAACCAAGGCATACTTTCAGAGACTACTGATATTCCTCCTCTTCAGACTATTCCCACTCATTCAGGCAGTATCATGGCAGACCACCAGAAGACTATGAAGGAACTTGCAGCACCAGATGCTACATTTCAGTATTCCAGCATTGCTTACCCAGAGCTGGCTGGAGATTTTGAGCTTAGATCTGGACTCATCCATTTGCTGCCCAAGTTTGAAGGATTATCTGGAGAAGATCCAAATAGACACCTGCATGTGTTTCACGTTGTATGCTCCACTATGAAGCCTCAGGGCATTTCAGAAGAAGATATTAAGCTGAGAGCTTTTCCCTTCACACTGACAGGAGCAGCAAAAGATTGGTTTTACTACTTACCCACTGGGCACGTGTCTAGTTGGATTTCTATGAAGAAAGCATTTTTGGAAAAATATTTCCCAGCCTCCAGAACAGCAATAATTAGAAAAAGCATTTGTGGCATTCAGCAAGTGGTGGGTGAGAGGCTTTATGACTACTGGGAGAGATTCAACAAATTATGTTCAAGTTGCCCACAGCACCAGATCAGCGAGCAGCTTCTGATTCAGTATTTTTATGAGGGATTGTTGCAGATGGACAGGATTATGATAGATGCTGCAGCTGGAGGAGCCCTAGTGAACAAAACGCCAGATCAAGCTAGGGAGCTCATTTCTAATATGGCTGAGAACTCACAACAATTTAGAAGCAGAGCATTGACCACCAGAGGAGTGGGTGAAGTTCAGGTAGTTCCTACTGGTCAGAAGGAGGTTAAGAATGCATTGATAGAGCTCACATCAGCGGTTAAGCAAATTGAACTAAATATTGCAAGGGAAAATTCAACTCCTTCAGTACCTCTACAATAAAGCCAAGTGATGAGTGTATGTGGCATTTGTGCTAGCCAAGAACACAATTCAAATTCATGTCCCAACCTCCAACAAGATGAGTCACTAGCGGCATTGGTTAGGGGACAATTTCAAGCAAGAAACAACCCTTACTCCTCTACTTATAACCCCGGTTGGAGGGATAATCCAAATCTGAGGTACGGGAACTCTTTCTACCAACAGAACCCTCAGCAGCAACAATTCCAGCAAACATCACAGCAGCCCCAGCAAACAAAACAAAATCAGCAAGTTTTTCAGCCTTCGAACTAGAATTTTCAGCCTACATTTCAGCCAAATTTCCAGCAAACTCAGTAGCAGTTTCAGCCCCCATTTCAACAATTCCAACCTCAATTCTAGCCATATCAGCAAGGGCAGCAAGGTTTTCAATCATTTCAAACATTCCAACCTCAAAACCAGCAAAATTTCCTGCCCTCACAACCCTAAAATCCAAGTTTCCAGCCTATGCAAGTTCAGTCCTCACCACAGAATTTTTCACTTCAGAACCAGGCTTTTCAGGGCTACAACTCTCAGCAAGGTTTCCAAGCATGTCAACCCTCTTATCAGCCCTGTCAACAGCAAATTCCACCCTCCTACCAACCCCAGCAGCCCTATGTTCAACAATTTCAGCCTACTACTTCATCCTTTCAAAGTCAGTCAAGGCAATATGCTAACCAAGGAGGCTATGGAAGCTCAAGTGGAGGAAATGCGCAGCAACAACAAATGATGGAGATGCTACAACAAGTTTTACAACAACAACAACAAAACCTTGAGAGGCAAATGGGACAAATAGCTAGTGAAATAAATCAAAGTAAAGCTCAAGGATCAAGCCAACTACCTTCTCAAGCTGTTCCCAATCCAAAGGGAAATGTTAGCGCTATTTATTTGAGGAGTGGGAAGGTTGCATCAACTCAAAATGGTCCAAGAGCTGAATTTTCTGAAAACAGGGCAGCACCTTCATTTCCAGCCCAAAATAGCCCCGAAATCACTTCAAATTCCGTGGGTTCCACTCCTAGTCCATGCCCAACTCCTTCCTCAAGTAATCCTGCAATTTTGGTGGAAAAAGGAGGAGAAATCAGTGCCGAGACCCAATTCACAGCAGCTACACCGCAGGGGAAAGCAATCCAAATTTCAGCCCCTCCACTTTCGGCCAAAGAAGATGAATTGAGGGTTTCCTTGCCCTTTCCACAGCGGAGGACTCAAGCCAAAAGACAAGTGGAGGAGGAGAAAACTAAAGAGTACAATGAGCTGGTAAAACTTTTTAGCAAAGTAGAAATTAATGTACCCTTGTTGACCATGATTAAACAGATTCCTAAATATGCAAAATTCCTGAAAGATCTCTGTGTTCACAAAAAGAAGCTTAAGGAAAATGAGTTAGTCAGCTTAGGGAAGAATGTCTCAGCACTGATCCACTCCATTCCTCAGAAGTGTGAAGACCCAGGGGTATTTACTGTATCTTGTGAGATAGGAAGCACCATATTCCATGATGCTATGCTAGATTTAGGAGCTTCCATAAATGTGATGCCCAGGTCAGTATTCCAAATGCTTGGCATAGGCCCTTTACAGCCTACTGGCGTAGTGATACAGCTAGCAGACAGAAGCCAGACCCACCCGACAGGAGTTATTAAAGATGTTTTGGTTAAAGTGAAGGAGTTGATTTTCCCCGCAGACTTCTACATCTTAGACATGGAAGGAGAATATCTTGCACATAGATCCCCACTCATCCTTGAGAGGCCTTTTCTAAAAACTGCCAGAATAAAAATTGATGTTTATGCTGGCACACTCTCGATGGAAGTAGGGGACACGGTAGTCCAGTTTAGTATTATTGATGCCATGAAGGACTCTGAGGGAGATCACTCAGTCATGAGCGTGGGTGTAACGACCCGACCCATTTGGCGGCCCATTTGGCGGTCTCGACCGTCGACCGTGTCGTTACCAATACTAGGTCTTCCCACTCCTGGGCGTGGATTCTTGCCTTCCCAGGATTCGAACTCTAGACCCAGGCTTAAATCTAGTTCTTTGTGAATCCTGAATACCAATTGAGCTATAGCTCAATTGGTATTCAGGATTCACAAAGAACTAGATTTAAGCCTGGGTCTAGAGTTCGAATCCTGGGAAGGCAAGAATCCACGCCCAGGAGTGGGAAGACCTAGTATTGGTAACGGCACGGTCGACGGTCGACGGTCGAGACCGCCAAATGGGCCGCCAAATGGCCCGGGTCGTTACAATAAAAAGGCGCCTTTTTATTGTAACGACCCGGCCCATTTGGCGGTCTCGACCGTCGACCGTCGACCGTGCCGTTACCAATACTAGGTCTTCCCACTCCTGGGCGTGGATTCTTGCCTTCCCAGGATTCGAACTCTAGACCCAGGCTTAAATCTAGTTCTTTGTGAATCCTGAATACCAATTGAGCTATAGCTCAATTGGTATTCAGGATTCACAAAGAACTAGATTTAAGCCTGGGTCTAGAGTTCGAATCCTGGGAAGGCAAGAATCCACGCCCAGGAGTGGGAAGACCTAGTATTGGTAACGGCACGGTCGACGGTCGACGGTCGAGACCGCCAAATGGGCCGCCAAATGGGCCGGGTCGTTACAATAAAAAATACCAATACTAGGTCTTCCCACTCCTGGGCATGGATTTTTGCCTTCCCAGGATTCGAACTCTAGACCCAGGCTTAAATCTAGTTCTTTATGAATCCTGAACACCAATTGAGCTATAGGTATTCAGGATTCACAAAGAACTAGATTTAAGCCTGGGTCTAGAGTTCGAATCCTGGGAAGGCAAAAATCCACGCCCAGGAGTGGGAAGACCTAGTATTGGTAATGGCACGGTCGACGGTCGACGGTCGAGACCGCCAAATGGGCCGCCAAATGGGCCGGGTCGTTACAATAAAAAAGCACCTTTTTATTGTAACGACCCGACCCATTTGGCGGCCCATTTGGCGGTCTCGACCGTCGACCGTCGACCGTGCCATTACCAATACTAGGTCTTCCCACTCCTGGGCGTGGATTTTTGCATTCCCAGGATTCGAACTCTAGACCCAGGCTTAAATCTAGTTCTTTATGAATCCTGAATACCAATTGAGCTATAGCTCAATTGGTATTCAGGATTCATAAAGAACTAGATTTAAGCCTGGGTCTAGAGTTCGAATCCTGGGAAGACAAAAATCCACGCCCAGGAGTGGGATGACCTAGTATTGGTAACGGTACGGTCGACGGTCGACGGTCGAGACCGCCAAATGGGTCGGGTCGTTACAGTGGGCACCACAGTTGAGACTGTTGAGGCACAGTTAATTACTGAAGATGTTGCATTTGACATAATGGGAGGAGATTTGATTTCAGAGAAGGCTGAGGATGCATCAGTTATGAAAGCATTAGAGGGAATGGATGGAAAGGCATGTGACAGCCTTGTATTCGGAACTGAAGCTTTACAGGACTCTTCTTATCTTTTATTTTGTGATATTGTTATTGATAGTCCTAATTTTTCTAATGAGGTTGCTGCAGATATTACTGAGGAAGCAAGCATGGGAGATGACTCTACAGGTGTAGGGGATTGCACAGAGCCCCAGGGATCACCAACATTAGAAAATTCAGAGGACAAACCAGGAAGTGTAGGGACTTGCATGATGAGAGCAAGAACCCAAGGATCACCTATTCCAGTTGAGTGTCCACCAGAACATGAGCACGATCAGGTAAGTATTTCTCCTTTTCCTTTAGAAAATTTCAGAGAGGTGTCTAGAATTGCATGTGAAGCTTGTCTTGATACATTTTTTGTGAAAAATAATGATGAAAATTCCATAGAGGCACCCAGGCTTGATTTTATTCATTGCGATGATATTCTTGATATATATTATGCTGAAACTGATTATGAAAAATTCTTAGAGGTGCCTGAAATTGACGTTGTTTATTGTGATGAATCTCTTGCTATATTTACTGCTGAGGTTGAGTGTGAAAAACTTATGGAGGCACCTAAAATCGATTTCATGGGTTGTGATACATTGCTTGATACATCTTTTATGAATATGGATTGTAGAAAATTTTTAGAACTGCTTGAAATTGATGTTGTTTATTATGATGAATCTATTGCTATATTTTATGCTGAGGTTGAGTGTGAAAAAATTATGGAGATACCTCAAATCGATTTCATGGGTTGCAATGCATTGCTTGATACATCTTTTGTGAAAAATAATTATGAAAAACTCTTTGAGGTGTCAAAAATTGATTTTATTGGATGTGATGCATTTTTGGATACATTCTATGTAGGAATTGATGGTATTACACTTCTATCTTACCCTATAGGCGTGAGAAAGGTTTTACATTGTTTTGCAGGGTCCCATAGACTTCTGGAGCGGGTACTCCATTTTAACAGTCTGCAACCTCCTGGAAGGTTTTCCAAAAAAGAATAAAGAGGGAGGAGATGATCTTACTGTAATTCGAAGCACTCCACCTCTAAAATGGATGTTGAACATCAATCACCTCCGGCCACCTGAACATTCTGTTGTAAAGCTTAAGTGTGGGGGAGTAATGCACCATAACACTGATCATTTAACTTTTAGTAACAATTGTTGTTACATAACTTTAAATGGCGTTCTTTATGGGAATGGAACTTTATGCAATGGTATCTACACGTTAGATTTATCCGGTGACGTTTTCAATATCGAAGTAAGCAACAAACGTGCTCGAATAGATAATCGAATAGACTCCTACACTTGGCATTGTCGTCTTGGCCATGTAAGTAAGAAACGCATGACCGAATTACACCGATGTGGAATTTTGGAATCATTTGAACCCGGTTCATTTGATACATGCGAATCATGCTTAAAAGGCAAGATGACCAAATTACCCTTTTCCGGAAAAGGTAATCCAGTGGGAGAATTGCTTGGTCTCATACATACTGATGTATGTGGACCAATGTCAACTCTTGCACAAGGAGGCTATAGCTACTTCATCACCTTTATCGATGATCACTTACGATTCGGGTATGTGTTCTTGATGAAACACAAATCTGAAGCTTTTGAGAAATTCAAAGAGTTCAGAAATGAAGTAGAGAAATAGCTTGGCAAAAGTATTAAAATACTTCGATCCGATCGGGGTGGTGAATACTTAAGTCAAGAGTTTCAAGATTATCTTAGGGACAATGGGATACTGTCCCAATGGACTCCGCCGTATACACCACAGCATAATGGTGTATCTGAGAGGCGCAACTGAACCTTGATGGACATGGTTAGGTCAATGATGAATCATGCAACTCTTCCAAAATCCTTTTGGGGCTATGCACTTAAGACAACTGTTTACTTGCTAAACAGAGTCCCGACCAAGGTAGTCTCTACTACTCCATATGAGACATGGAATAGTAAGAAACCCCACTTAACTCATCTTAAGATATGGGGTTGTCCCGCTTATGTGAAGCGGACTGTATCAGACAAATTGGATGCTAAGTCTGATAAATGTCTATTTATTGGATACCCTAAGGAAATAAGAGTTACCAATTCTATCATCCCTTGGAACAAAAGGTGTTTGTTTCAAGGCATGCTGTATTTCTAGAAAAAGAATTTCTTTTACAAGAAAACAGTGGGAGTGGCATTGAACTTGATGAAGTTCAAGAAACTCCAATAGACATTACAGAGACACCTAGTCTAGACCCACAACCAATACCTCATAATGATGAGCTATCAGTTGAACCTAAAACAACACCACCTCTTCGTAGATCTGATAGGACACGCAATATTCCAGAGAGATACGGATTTCTCATAAGTGAATCGAACGACGTGTTACTCATAAGCGATGACGAACCTATCAGTTATGAAGATGTTCTAAAAAGTTCAGAAAGGGACAAATGGCTTGAAGCCATGAAGTCGGAAATGGATTCCATGTATGAAAACCAAGTATGGGACTTGGTTAACCCACCTGAAGTGATTAAGCCCATAGGGTGCAAGTGGGTTTTCAAGAAGAAAACCGACATGGAAGGTAATGTAGTTACCTTTAAGGCTAGATTAGTGGCAAAAGGATATCGTCAAAAACAAGGAATTGATTATGAGAAACCTATTCGCCAGTAGCTATGCTTAAATCCATTCGGATGCTCCTAGCCATAGCAGCTCATTATGATTATGAGATATGGCAAATGGATGTGAAAACAGCTTTCCTTAACGGAAACCTGCTTGAGGATGTATACATGATACAACCTGAAGGTTTCACATCGGTTGATAAAACCAAAGTATGCAAGTTTCGACGATCCATATATGGACTGAAGCAAGCATCTAGGAGCTGGAACATCCGTTTTGATGAGACAATCAAAGAGTTTGATTTCTCACAAAATCCTGACGAACCTTGTGTGTATAAGAAGGTTAGTGAGAGTGCAGTCGTATTCCTAGTATTATATGTTGATGACATATTACTTGTAGGAAATGATATATCAGTTTTACTACAGACAGTTAAGATTTGGTTGTCCAAAACTTTCTCCACGAAAGACCTGGGAGAAGCAACTTATATCCTTGGGATTAGAATCTATAGAGATAGATCAAAATGGTTGCTTGGTCTTTCGCAGTCTACATATATAGACCGAGTGCTAAAAAGGTTTAGCATGTCGGAATCCAAGAAAGGTTACCTTCCCATCAGGCATGGGATCAACCTTTCAAAGTCTATGTGTCCGCGCACAGAAGACGAGAGGATTTGCATGAATAAGATTCCCTATGCATCCGCGATAGGATCTATCATGTATGCTATGTACTACACCCGATGTATCGTATGCTTTGAGCGTCACAAGCAGATACCAGTCGGATCCAGGAATGGATCATTGGGCGGCTGTCAAGACAATCCTTAAGTACTTAAGAAGAACTAAGGATGTGTTCCTAATATATGGAGAAGGAGATATGGTAATACGTGGGTATACAGATGCCAGTTTCCAGACCGATAAGGATGACTCCAAATCGCAGTCTGGATACGTATTTACTTTGAATGGAAGCGCAATAAGTTGGAAGAGTTCCAAACAAGACACTGTAGCGGATTCTACCACGGAAGCAGTTTGTATCAAGAAGTTCGTCTCAGAACTTGATGTGGTTCCAACCATTGATGAAGCAGTGCCGGTTTACTGCGACAACAATGGAGCTATTGCACAAGCAAAGGAACCAAGGTCTCATCAACGATCCAAACACGTGCTTCGCCGCTATCATCTGATCAGAGAGATTATAAGTAGGAATGACATACAAATTGAGAAAATTCCCACTGAAAGGAATTTAGCGGATCCTTTAACTAAGGCCTTGCCTCAGAGCAAGTTTGAGGGTCATGTTAGAGCCTGTGGTATTAGATACCATAGCGATTGGCATTAGGCCAAGTGGGAGTTTGTTAGTGATATGAGAGAAGTGTCCTAAGGCAATCGCCTTATGATTGTAAATATTTATTTTAATAAATGATAATTCACTATTTGAGTATACATGTTTTGTGTATTTGATTGGGATCTTACACTCATCTACTGAATGTCCGCAATACAACTCACAGCATAAGAGAATTTGTGATGGGATCACAACTAGTGATTATCTCTAATGTGCAATTGTGAAGTATTGAAATTATCCCTAGTCGATGAATTGATAAAAACGGACACTATCAATTCTGTTGAGACTAGCATGGGTTATTCTCTAATCAGCTGATTCTCACTAGCTGGTGACATTGGCGGAGATAAACATGGATGCTAGTTAAGGGAACTAGTTCATTGGAGTGACTAGCTGTAAAACTTCATATGGTTATCTATAAAGATATGTCAATGAAGTTCTTACTGCAGCTTAAGTGCGATGTTCCTTTGACTTGCGGTGTTCAAGTCATCTTGGTCATAGAGACTTATACTTTAACATCTTAAGCAAGCATCTCCAAGGAGGTGTGGACCCAGGATGATTGGGTATGAGCCGAAGTGCCCGAAGATGTTTGAACAGCCTACAAAGGATTCACCACTCCTTGCGAGGAGATGTATACCCAGGCCTATCGTCGGATTGTTACTCAAAACCTCTGGCCAGAGTAAATCATGTTTAGAGTGCGAGTCTCTTAAATACATGAGAGTAATTAGAAATCCAAAGGACGAGAAAGACACTACTTGGGCTAGGTGTGATGTAGTCAGTCTAGTGGGGACTGACACAAACAGACCATGTCTTGAACCAAGTGGGTATAAGGTGGTGAAGGGAATGGGGCACGATTCATTAGAGCTGCTGAAGGGTTTCAGAAATTACTTCTGAGGTCAACCGTTGATCTTTCGATTAATTGGGGGTCATGATGTACTACTAGGTGTCACTCATGATCGTTCTATAATTAGTTGATTATAGACGGCCAACATAAATCGAAAGCCTATTTAGTCACACGCACTACGAGTAATCCGAGGGATTTAAAACGAGTTAAAAATTGGATTTTCCGATCAAGAGAAATAAGTCGAATCTGAGTTAATCAGAGGCGCAACGGAAACTTAAAATGGCTAAGTCTTTTGAAGGCTTAATGGGCGAATTAAATGAGTTTAATTCGCGATGGAATCGACTTGGTTTGGCCGGCCAAAGAGGGTGTCCACCCTCTTGGTTTGGCCGGCCATTAAAAGGGGAATAAACCAATTTAATTGGTTTAATTAATAAAATAAATCTAGCGCGATTTGTTTTATAAATTATGGATAAATAAATTTATATAAAGAAATTTATATAAATAAATTTATAGAAATTTATTTCTTTTTGGGAAATTAAAATAATCCGTGGAGTGGTTTATTTTAATTTTATAAAATCAATTATGAATTGATTTTTCCATTAAAATAAAAATTTATAAATTTCTTATAAAATTTATTCCATAATTAAAGAAGAGAATAATTTGTTTTATTATAAAGTTAGTTATAATAAAACTAGGCATAACGGAATTATTCATAAGAAAATTTATAAGATAAATTTCTTATGAAAATTAATTCCGTTAATTCCGTTAAAGAGGAGACTTAGCAAGGGAGAGGTTACTATATAAAGGAACCAAAGGCTAGCCTTCAAATCAATCAATTAAGTTGATTAAGAGTTAATCCTCTCCCTCTCTCTCTCTTATTCTCTTCCTCCCTTTTCCCCTTCTCAACCCTAGGGCCGGCGCCCCTTGAGGCAACTAGGGCCGGCGCCCCTTCATCCACCTAGGGCCGGCGCACTTCTTCCCTTAGGGTTGGTTGCCGTGAGCTATCAAGGAGAAGGAGAAGCCAAGACAAGAAGAAGAAGACGCGGATCACAACTCCTCTCTTCCCAGAATTTAGATTCCGTTTCTTGTTGGTGAGTTTCCATTCTTTTCTCTTGTTCTTCTAGTTGTGCCTTTAGAGAATCTAGTAGTTCTCGTCAGCACAAAACTCGTGACTTTGCGAAGTCATCCCGAAGAGAACTCGGCGTGGACGCGAATAGAGGCGAAGCTTCCAAGGGACGCTACGGTTGGATCTCGTCCCTTACTTCGAGTTACGCGAGGTACTTAGTAAATTAGTTTACTTTTCCACAAAGTTTTAATTTATGATTATGTCCACACACCATAAGGTTGCATGCTAGATACGTGGTTAAAATAATTTAGGAAATTATTTTATGCTAATTCTTCCGCTGCACGTAAAAATTTAAAATTTTACGAACCCGTATCCTTGTCGACATGCACCCGGTCCCAACAGAATGAGCAAGAAGAAGTGGTTACCGATGGAAATCAATTGGAGCATCTAGATTCTTGAGCATCAATTGAAGATCCAAGAAGTTGTGCCAAGACAAAAATCTGAAATGGAAACAAATGGCACGCCAAAAGCAATGAGAAAGTAAAAAAAAAAAAAGGTTGGTGCCAAAGCAAGGAAAAAATTTCTGTGAAGCATGATTTGATCAGAATTACTCACAATTGCAGCTGTATTTTGTTCGGAAAACTCAGAACCATATGCTAGAAGCTCAATTGCAGCTGTGCGGAATCAGAAAGTCTGAATTGAGGTTGAATAAAGGCTGGTCAAAAGCTAAAAAATTTGAAACTGAAAAATCTGAGCTGCTGATCAAAAGCTGGAAATCTGAGAAAGTTTGACTTTGAGCTGCTGAATGATACAAGCTGAAGGCGAAGTAAGCTGCAAGGTGTTGAAAATCTATTGGGAGCTGTTGTTGAATCTCCATGTCGGGACAGAAAAAGAAAAAAAATCAGTGGAATGCTAGGACTAAGGTTGTGTTCCATTAAAACAGTTTCTGCACAAGTTTTGTATCCACTTAAACTGAATTTGTGTTTTCAAGGCTGTGAATCAAGGAATGAAGCACACAAATGTGTCACAAAGTGGCAAGAGCAACCGCTGCTGATCAAAACAGAAAAAACAAGTGGCTGCCAGGAATTTCAGATTAAAACAGAGAGAAAAAAATTTCTTTGCAGTAAGTTGCAGTGGCCGGAACTCAATTTGAAGTGCAGGGACTGAATTCTCCACTATGACATGATGTAACTGCTGAGAGGAGATCAGGGAATAGCAGGATCTGAAAGGATCTACCGTGGAGCTGGAATCTGAAACAGAAAAAAATGATGATAAAGAAGTGTGCCAACTTCTACGGATAGGTATCAAAAGGAAGTTGCAAGAGTGGTTAGTGAAGAATATATTTGGAGCATCTAACTTTCTAATTATTATTTAATGTTTCAAGTTCCCATGATACAAATTCAAGGCCGAAAAGTTCCAATTAAACAATTAGAAGAGTAGAGAGCAGAGGAAAAAAATCAGAAAAAAAAAAGAGAGACAAAGTGGCACAAAATGTGAGTGTTGCCACCATGAAACTAGTGGAGGGTTTTCATCATCCGAATCAAGCCTTGCTCCCATTCCATTTTGATTTTTACTAGAGAGAAAGAAAGCAGCTGATATAAAGAGGAATTTATTTCTGCAGTTCTAAAAAAAAAAAGAGAGAACAAGGAAAAAGAAGGAAGCAAGGTTGGCACAAAAGGGCAAACTTGGCACATTCAGACTAATAGAGTTTTCTTCACACAAATCAAAGGCATTGTTCAAATTCTTACTCCACCACACAAATCTGATTTGAAGAGAAGCAAAGTGCATTGGAAACATTCTTGAGCAACAAAGTCTTCCACTTCATCAATTTTTCTATTTTCTTGGCTTTTACTCCATCCCTTACCATTTTTTTTATGCCTTTCACTTGTTTTTTGTAGATGTTGATCCTAATCATGAATAATGGTGGAGAGTAGATAACAAGTAAGCCTATGGTAGTGCAAGAAGCATGTGTGTTTGAGTGAGCTCCACTTCCATCATCAACTTAGAACTTAAGGAGAGAGCCACCAAAACTTCCCTTGAAAGGCTTAGTGAGTTAAATTCATCTCAATGACTCATGAAGGATGAAAAGGCTAAGTTGTTGATTTAAGGACAAGATACTAATCCATAGAGCTTAGATTTTTTAGAATTGACGACCCTTGGTAATTTCTTTTCATTTGCTTATAATTATGCTTGGAACGAGTCTAGGGGATACATATTTAGTAGTTTCGCGAGACGCTCAAGCTTAAGTGTGTGCTATTTTATTGATTATTTCAGATGTTTAAATTCATGTTTGACCCACATTTCACATGCGTAATATTGAATTTACCCTCGGTTCCATAGATTAGTTCTATTTTGGGCTTTATTGTAAATCTTTATACATTTGAAATATTTTTGAACTTAATTGTCGATCTATTTTTTGTAGGCATGAAAGGATCATGGACCAAGGTCAAGAATGGTCAGGATCAAGCTCAGATCAAGGCGATCAAGCTCTGGAGAACTGTGAGCCATCCATTCAGAAGTTAACCAGATCTCGATCATCTAGGGTAAATTAGTATGATCCAAGCTGAGGAAACGTAGATCTGATCATCATAATGAGATTTCGAGGTTTAGGGGCAAATTAGAGAAGATCCAGCCGTTGGATCAAGACAAGGGGATCTAGACCATCCATTTGAGAAAAAGAGAAGATCTGGACAATCCGCCACTGATCTAGTGAATCCGAGCTAGGGTTAGGGTTAATCTAGCACTCTGATCACGATCTGAAGGTTTCATCCAAATCAGAGATCATTCGGCCGTTGGATCAAGATCAGAGGGATCTAGAGCGTCCATTCAAAGATCAGGTTGATCTGAGCCATCCGTTGCAAATCTGGAGGATCCGAGCTACCACGAGGTAGATCCTGACCCCTGATCAACATCATCAATGTTTGGATTAAATCAGAGCAATTTTAACCATTGGATTCATCCAAATCAATCTGGGTCGTTCATTCCTAAGTACTTAATCAAATTTTTGCCACAATTCTTCCTCGTCACGTCTTCGCTGCAACAGTGCTTCTTCTTCGTTCGTTCTTCATTTCTGCTTGCAATTTCCTTAGTTTGAAGGCGTGACCACCTCATTTCAACCTTGGAACAAGACTTGGATCGTTGGGAGATAGCTTCTGTAGAGAATTCAGCTCAAATTAGCGCCGGACAGAGCTGTTTGAGGGTTTCGGCAGTTCTGCTATCCAATCACTTAGATCTCATCCGCTCGCCATTTTCGATCATCTGAGCCGTCTGTAGGGGTCCTCAGGTGAGCTCAGAGCGTCCTCAAATCATCATCGCAATCCCATCCATTGAGATCGAGGAGATTGGATTCAATTTTCCAGCTGAGCGCAGTTTGAGTAGAATCGATCGATTGAAGCTATTTTCCAGTGATTTGCGGAGCTGAAGGGGTTCTTGGCTTGCCCTTGTGTGACGAATAGGGAGCTTTCGAGCTAAGGGAGAATTGAGGCTTAGTTTCTTTAGTTAATTTTCATTGTAGTAGCTGTAATTTCAATTTTGCAATCTGTTCTATTACTGAATTTAGTATCAGCTATTTAGTTTACTTTCTTGCATTGTTTTGCTTTACTTAGGGATTAATTTTGCAAGTAAATTAGCTAGTGAGTTAGCTTAGTGCACAATAGCTTCAAATTACAGTCTATTTTCTGTTTACTTGCTGCGTATCAACTTGTTCTGCATTGCATATCAACAGTTTCTACAAATTCACTTTAGTTTCTACATTCTTCAGTTTATTTCACAATTAGTGTGTTAATTTGGTTGATCTAAGTTTGTTTCACTTGGTAGCTTCATTTCTGAGTTTTGTTCAACTTGGAATTTCTGCATACCAGTCCGTTTCATCACGTATCGGCCCTGTTCCTACACATTTCAGCTTAGTTCTGAATTCTTCAGATTATTTTAAATTCAATGAGTTTCTGGTTTTAATACCTGAGATTAAAGACAACATTTGGTTAGCTAATAAGTTGGATTTGAATTTGTTTAGCATTCAGTCTCATTCATGCATTCTGGCTCAGCTTGTTGAGTGCCAGTTTTCAGCTTGCGTCTCAACTCTAGTTCAGCCATGTTTCAGTTTTTCCTTTCTGCATTGATGTCAAATAACATTAGTTGAATTCAGCTTGTTTCTCTGAACTTAGATTAATGCATTCGAACTCAGTTTACTCTATTAAATTCTGCATTTGAATTGTTGTTTCATCCCTGCATTTGATTTCTGGAATCCTGAATTCATTTATGCCTTAGACAGTTTCAGTTTTATTTTCGAAATGTTCAGTTTATGATTTCTAAAGGTGCATCAATGGAACGTTAGCACTTCTAAATCCCATCTGAAAGCTAGTTTGAGCAATTACTTTCAGCTAGCTTGTTTGATTGTTTGTATTTGCATCTTATTTGTTGCTGATTTCTGCTTTAATGCTCTGAATCCTTGCATTTCAATTCTGATTTGAGCTGGTTCCTGCCTTGGTCAGTAAGCGATTTAAATTCCTTCAGCCATTCTTGCTTATAACTTTGCCTGTAGCTTTTCCTTACAAACATGAGTTGGTCTGTTGCAGTTTTGAATTGGCAGTTTACAGATTAAGCAATTAGTATCAGTTTTGGCACGTAAGCTTTCTCCCACGCGTATCAAGTAGTTTCACTGCTGCATTATAAATCAAGTGAATACTTCGGATTTGATGAATAAATTCAATACAATCTGTAGTGCAGCTTGAAATTGAATTCAGATTCGTTTTCCAAGTTTGGTTACTTTTCATTGGTTAATTAAATCCATTATTAGTTGAGTCCTTTAGTGTCAACTTCTTGTTTAGTTCATTGGGTTAAGTTTCTTCTCTTTTCATTGCGATTTCATTTCTTATTGAAACCACACCCAAATTTTATTTGAAACCCAAAATTCATAAACGACACATAAACTCGAGCTCGAATCAAGCAATCTCAACTAGCCCTAGGAAAAATACGACATGTGGCCCCTTTACTACGTTTTCATCTTTGATTGCAAAAAGGGTTTCCAGCTTACACACATCTAAATTTTGAGACCCACATTTGTGACACCTAGTTAGCGGGCATCAAAATTTTTGGCATCGTTGCCGGGGAGGCAACTAGTTGATTTGTTTGATTTTTGCTTGTACACTTATTTCACATTTTTCTTGATTTATTTTTTTTGCTTACTGCTATATCTGGTGATCTGATTTTATTTGTTTCATTTTTTTATCAACTTTTACTGTGATTTGTTTTGGTTTTATGACCAGGTCTACAGGTGGTGATCTTGAAGAATTTGACCCTGAAATTGAGAGGACTTTCAGAGCAAGGAGGAACCAAGGCATACTTTCAGAGACTACTGATATTCCTCCTCTTCAGACTATTCCCACTCATTCAGGCAGTATCATGGCAGACCACCAGAAGACTATGAAGGAACTCCCAGCACCAGATGCTACATTTCAGTATTCCAGCATTGCTTACCCAGAGCTGGCTGGAGATTTTGAGCTTAGATCTGGACTCATCCAATTGCTGCCCAAGTTTCAAGGATTATCTGGAGAAGATCCAAATAGACACCTGCATGTGTTTCACGTTGTATGCTCCACTATGAAGCCTCAGGGCATTTCAGAAGAAGATATTAATCTGAGAGCTTTTCCCTTCACACTGACAGGAGCAGCAAAAAATTGGTTTTACTACTTACCCACTGGGCACGTGTCTAGTTGGATTTCTATGAAGAAAGCATTTTTTGAAAAATATTTCCCAGCCTCCAGAACAACAATAATTAGAAAAAGCATTTGTGGCATTCAGCAAGTGGTGGGTGAGAGGCTTTATGACTACTGGGAGAGATTCAACAAATTATGTTCAAGTTGCCCACAGCACCAGATCAGCGAGCAGCTTCTGATTCAGTATTTTTATGAGGGATTGTTGCTGATGGACAGGATTATGATAGATGCTGCAGCTGGAGGAGCCCTAGTGAACAAAACGCCAGATCAAGCTAGGGAGCTCATTTCTAATATGGCTGAGAACTCACAACAATTTGGAAGCAGAGCATTGACCACCAGAGGAGTGGGTGAAGTTCAGGTAGTTCCTAATGGTCAGAAGGAGGTTAAGAATGCATTGATAGAGCTCACATCAGCGGTTAAGCAAATTGAAGTAAATATTGCAAGGCAAAATTCAACTCCTTCAGTACCTCCACAATCAAGCCAAGTGATGAGTGTATGTGGCATTTGTGCTAGCCAAGAACACAATTCAAATTCCTGTCCTAACCTCCCACAAGATGAGTCACTAGCGGCATTGGTTAGGGGACAATTTCAAGCAAGAAACAACCCTTACTCCTCTACTTGTAACCCCGGTTGGAGGGATAATCCAAATCTGAGGTACGAGAACTCTTTCTACCAACAGAACCCTCAACAGCAACAATTCCAGCAAACATCACAGCAGCCCCAGCAAACACAACAAAATCAGCAAGTTTTTCAGCCTTCGAACCAGAATTTTCAGCCTACATTTCAGCCAAATTTCCAGCAAACTCAGCAGTAGTTTCAGCCCCCATTTCAGCAATTCCAACCCCAATTCCAGCCATATCAGCAAGGGCAGCAAGGTTTTCAATCATTTCAAACTCTTCAACCTCAAAACCAGCAAAATTTTCAGCCCTCACAGCCCTACAATCTAAGTTTCCAGCCTATGCAAGTTCAGTCCTCACCACAGAATTTTCCACTTCAGAACCAGGCTTTTCAGGGTTACAACTCTCAGCAAGGTTTCCAAGCATGTCAGCCCTCTTATCAGCCTTGTCAACAGCAAATTCCACCCTCCTACCAGCCCCAGCAGCCCTATGTTCAACAATATCAGCCTACTGCTTCATCCTTTCAAAGTCAGTCAAGGCAATATGCTAACCAAGGAGGCTATGGAAGCTCAAGTGGAGGAAAGGCGCAGCAACAACAAATGATGGAGATGCTACAACAAGTTTTACAACAACAACAACAACAACAACAACAAAACCCTGAGAGGCAAAGGGGACAAATGGCTAGTGAAATAAATCAAAGTAAAGCTCAAGGATCAAGCCAACTACCTTCTCAAGCTGTTCCCAATCCAAAGGGAAATGTTAGCGCTATTTATTTGAGGAGTGGGAAGGTTGCGTCAACTCAAAATGGTCCAAGAGCTGAATTTTCTGAAAACAGGGCAGCACCTTCATTTCCAGCCCAAAACAGCCTCAAAATCACTTCAAATTCTGTGGGTTCCACTCCTAGTCCATGCCCAACTCCTTCCTCAAGTAATCCTGCAATTTTGGTGGAAAACAGAGGAGAAATCAGTGCCGAGACCCAATTCACAGCAGCTACACCACAGGGGACAGCAGTCCAAATTTCAGCCCCTCCACTTTCGGCCAAAGAAGATGAATTGAGGGTTTCCTTGCCCTTTCCACAGCGGAGGACTCAAGCCAAAAGACAAGTGGAGGAGGAGAAAACCAAAGAGTATAATGAGCTGGTAAAACTTTTTAGCAAAGTAGAAATTAATGTACCCTTGTTGACCATGATTAAACAGATTCCTAAATATGCAAAATTTCTGAAAGATCTCTGTGTTCACAAAAAGAAGCTTAAGGAAAATGAGTTAGTTAGCTTGGGGAAGAATGTCTCAGCACTGATCCACTCCATTCCTCAGAAGTGTGAAGACCCAGGGGTATTTATTGTATCTTGTGAGATAGGAAGCACCATGTTCCATGATGCTATGCTTGATTTAGGAGCTTCCATAAATGTGATGCCCAGATCAGTATTCCAGATGCTTGGCATAGGCCCTTTACTGCCTACTGGCGTAGTGATACAGCAGCAGACAGAAGCCAGACCCACCCGGCAGGAGTTATTAAAGATGTTTTGGTTAAAGTGAAGGAGTTGATTTTGTAGGACCGGTGCCGTCGATAAGGGGGGTGAATATCGACCTTGAAAATCTTTCATGGAAATCTCGTAATACTTTCGTTCTAGACTCAGAGTATTAGTAACGCAGCGAAAAATAAATAGAACGAAAAGAAACAAGATAGTGACACAGCGGATTTTTACTTGGTTCCCGACCCCCAGGTCAGTACATCCAAGGCCTATGCACGGAACGCCCGTCCACTATTGGTCTCCTTTCTGGACTTTCCGGAGTGGAGAACCGACTTACAGTGCAATATTACAATCAATAATATAGAATTTAAGTACGGTAATTAACAAATGCAAACCAACAAGACAAGGATGAAGCTCGGCCAATCTGGACCTCGAAGTGCCGCGCACTTCCTCCTGGAGCCTCCCGGTCGTAGAGCCTCGTTCTAGTGTGTTGCCGTGGCAGAATGATTAGAACAGTACTTGAAGTTGGTCTAAGCAGAGGGGTCGAAGCCCCTTATATGGCCTCCTGGGCGCCCCGGACGCTGGGCGCCCCTGAGACCGGTCAAACCTTATCCTTGCGCCTACCTCGCCGTAGGGGATAAGATCTTTGACCAGGGCACCCCAGATGCTCCGGGCGCCCCGTGAAGGCTTATCTTGTGTTCTGGCTTCGGAACAGCAAAACAGCTACTAATCCGGGCGCCCGGACGCTCCGGGGCTCGGTTGACACCTGTTTTGCTTCACGTTTACTGCTGTTTTAGTACTACCTGGGGCACCCCCTGCTGGAGGCGCCTGGTTGCATAGGGGCGCCCCCCTGCTGGGGCCCCCCTTAAGCCTGCAAACCATGTTTTTTGTTCTGTTTGTCTCCGGTTCTTGATACCTGCAAGATACACAAACACAAAGCATAGATACATATAATGTTAGCCTTAAGGACTGGGAGATAGAAAACAAAAAAAAAAGATGTTGCATTTGACATAATGGGAGGAGATTTGATTTCAGAGAAGGCTGAGGATGCATCAGTTGTGAAGGCATTAGAGGGGATGGATGGAAAGGCATTGTGACAGCCTTGTATTCGGAACTGAAGCTTTACAGGACTCTTCTTATCTTTTATTTTGTGATATTGCTATTGATAGTCCTAATTTTTCTAATGTGGTTGCTGCAGATATTACTGAGGAAGCATGCCCGCGAGATGACTCTAAAGGTGTAGGGGATTGCACAGAGCCCCAGGGACCACCAACATTAGAAAATTCAGAAGACAAACCAGGAAGTATAGGGACTTACATGATGAGAGCAAGAACCCAAGGATCACCTATTCCAGTTGAGTGTCCACCAGAACTTGAGCACGATCAGGTAAGTATTTCTCCTTTTCCTTTAGAAAATTTCAGAGAGGTGTCTAGAATTGCATGTGAAGCTTGTCTTGATACATTTTTTGTGAAAAATAATGATGAAAATTCCATAGATGTACCCAGGCTTGATTTTATTCATTGCGATGATATTCTTGATATATATTATGCTGAAACTGATTATGAAAAATTCTTAGAGGTGCCTGAAATTGACGTTGTTTATTGTGATGAATCTCTTGCTATATTTTATGCTGAGGTTGAGTGTGAAAAACTTATGGAGGCACCTAAAATCAATTTCATGGGTTGTGATACATTGCTTGATACATCTTTTATAAATATGGATTGTAGAAAATTTTTAGAACTGCCTGAAATTGATATTGTTTATACTTTTGCTATATTTTATTCTGAGGTTGAGTGTGAAAAAATTATGGAGATACCTCAAATCGATTTCATGGGTTGCAATGCATTGCTTGATACATCTTTTGTGAAAAATAATTATGAAAAACTCTTTGAGGTGTCAAAAATTGATTTTATTGGATGTGATGCATTTTTGGATACATTCTATGTAGGAATTGATGGTATTACACTTCTATCTTACCCTACAGGCGTGAGAAAGGTTTTACATTGTTTTGCAGGGTCCCAAAGACTTCTGGAGTGGGTACTCCATTTAAACAGTCTGCAGCCTCCTGGAAGGTTTTCCAAAAAGAATAAAGAGGGAGGAGATGATCTTACTGTAATTCAAGCACTCCACCTCTAAAATGGATGTTGAACATCAATCACCTTCGGCCACCTAAACATTCTATTGTAAAGCTTAAGTGTGGGGGAGTAATGCACCATAACACTGATCAAATGAAAGCAGCTTTCTCACCCACCCAGACTCTTCCACTACCACGATGGAGGCTATTTCTTGATAGACTCCGACAGCCAGAGATAAAAGGGAGTTTGCTCTTTCTTGCATTTTACTTTATTGCATTTTTCACTTTTAAATAGAGTTCTTGCTAATAAATGCGTGAGTAGAGTAGAATGAATAAATAGACATTGTAAATACCATGTTATTTCTTTTGGTCACTTTTTCTTGCATGACTAGAAATAAATGTATCCCTCTAGGTTATCTTCATGTCATTTTAGAGTCTTTGAAAATAAATTAAATTTGGTTGTTAAAACTTAGGGTTTGAGCTCATGGATGAATTCTTGGATGCTTGAGTACTATTTGGCTTTAGATTCTTAATTGATGACTTGAGATGAATTATTTGCACCTAGTGAGAATTAGCCTTATTTTTGTGACACACATATGTTATTGTACTCTAGAACTTGCTTAGGTTCTTTCAAAATCATATTTTCAATGATTGGATCACATCTATAAAGGCTAAACAATTTGTTTCCCATTCCATATCAATTTTTGGCAATAAGCATGATTATTCTATTTTCTTTCCTTATTTCCTACTCTTAACCACACTTTTCTATGGACTTGTTTGTTTGGGATGTTTCTTAATGCTATTTTGCCCGAGACAGACAAAGGATTAAGTGTGGGGGAGTGACTAGTGTTTTGGAAATATTTGGTATCAAAGAGGCATTTCATGTCAAGAAATTTTTTTTTTGCAATTACATGTGCCAAGAATGAGTTTGAGTTGAGTTTGGTGTCAAGAATGAGCAAGAAGAAGTGGTTACGGATGGAAATCAATTGGAGCATCTAGATTCTTGTGCATCAATTGAAGATCCAAGAAGCTGTGCCAAGACAAAAATCTGAAATGGAAACAAATGGCACGCCAAAAGCAATGAGAAAGTAAAAAAAAAAAAGGTTGGTGCCAAAGCAAGGAAAAAATTTCTGTGAAGCATGATTTGATCAGAATTACTCACAATTACAGCTGTATTTTGCTCGGAAAACTCAGAACCATATGCTAGAAGCTCAATTGTAGCTGTACAGAATCAGAAAGTCTGAATTGAGGTTGAATAAAGGCTGGTCAAAAGCTGAAAATTTTGAAACTGAAAAATCTGAGCTGCTGATCAAAAGCTGGAAATCTGAGAAAGTTTGACTTTGAGCTGCTGAATGATACAAGCTGAAGGCGAAGTAAGCTACAAGGTGTTGAAAATCTGTTGGGAGCTGTTGTTGAATCTCCATGTCGGGACAGAAAAAGAAAAAAAAATCAGTGGAATGCTATGACTAAGGTTGTGTTCCATTAAAACAGTTTCTGCACAAGTTTTGTATCCACTTGAACTGAATTTGGGTTTTCAAGGCTGTGAATCAAGGAATGAAGCACACAAATATGTCACAAAGTGGCAAGAGCAACCGCTGCTGATCAAAACAGAAAAAACAAGTGGCTGCCAGGAATTTCAGATTAAAACAGAGAGAAAAAAATTTCTTTGCAGTAAGTTGCAGTGACCGGAACTCAATTTGAAGTGCAGGGACTGAATTCTCCACTATGACATGATGTAACTGCTGAGAGGAGATCAGGGAATAGCAGGATCTGAAAGGATCTACCGTGGAGCTGGAATCTGAAACAGAAAAAAAATGATGATAAAGAAGTGTGCCAACTTCTACGGATAGGTATCAAAAGGAAGTTGCAAGAGTGGTTAGTGAAGAATATATTTGGAGCATCTAACTTTCTAATTGTTATTTAATGTTTTAAGTTCCCATGATACAAATTCAAGGCCGAAAAGTTCCAATTAAACAATTAGAAGAGTAGAGTGTAGAGGAAAAAAATCAGAAAAAAAAGAGAGACAAAGTGGCACAAAATGTGAGTGTTGGCACCATGAAACTAGTGGAGGGTTTTCATCATCCGAATCAAGCCTTGCTCCCATTCCATTTTGATTTTTACTAGAGAGAAAGAAAGCAGCTGATATAAAGAGGAATTTATTTCTGCAGTTCTAAAAAAAAAAAAGAGAGAACAAGGAAAAAGAAGGAAGCAAGGTTGGCACAAAAGGGCAAACTTGGCACATTCAGACTAATAGAGTTTTCTTCACACAAATCAAAGGCATTGTTCAAATTCAAACTCCACCACACAAATCTGATTTGAAGAGAAGCAAAGTGCATTGGAAACATTCTTGAGCAACAAAGTCTTCCACTTCATCAATTTTTCTATTTTCTTGGCTTTTACTCCATCCCTTACCATTTTTTTTTATGCCTTTCACTTGTTTTTTGTAGATGTTGATCCTAATCTTGAATAATGGTGGAGAGTAGATAACAAGCAAGCCTATGGTAGTGCAAGAAGCATGTGTGTTTGAGTGAGCTCCACTTCCATCATCAACTTAGAACTTAAGGAGAGAGCCACCAAAACTTCCCTTGAAAGGCTTAGTGAGTTAAATTCATCTCAATGACTCATGAAGGATGAAAAGACTAAGTTGTTGATTTAAGGACAAGATACTAATCCATAGAGCTTAGATTTTTAGAATTGACGACCCTAGGTAATTTCTTTTCATTTGCTTCTAATTATGCTTGGAACGAATCTAGGGGATACATATTTAGTAGTTTCGCGAGACGCTCAAACTTAAGTGTGAGGGAGTTGATAAGTGCTATTTTATTGATTATTTCAGATATTTAAATCTATGTTTGACCCACATTTCACATGCGTAACAATGAATTTACCCTCGGTTCCATAGATTAGTTCTATTTTCGGCTTTATTGCAAATCTTTATACATTTGAAATATTTTTGAACTTAATTGTCGATCTATTTTTTGTAGGCATGAAAGGATCATGGACCGAGGTCAAGGATGGTCAGGATCAGGCTCAGATCAAGGCGATCAAGCTCTGGAGAACTGTGAGCCGTCCATTTAGAAGTTAAGCAGATCTCGATCATCTAGGGCAAATCAGATGGATCCAAGCTGAGGAAAGGTAGATCTGATCATCATAATGAGATTTGGAGGTTTAGGGGCAAATTGGAGAAGATCCAGCCGTTGGATCAAGACAAGGGGATCTAAACCATCCATTTGAGAAAAAGAGAAGATCTAGACCATCCGCCACTGATCTAGTGAATCCGAGCTAGGGTTAGGGTTAATCTAGCAATCTGATCAAGATCTGAAGGTTTCATCCAAATCAGAGATCATTCGGCCGTTGGATCAAGATCAGAGGGATCTAGAGCGTCCATTCAAAGATCAGGTTGATCTGAGCCATCCGTTGCAAATCTGGAGGATCCGAGCTACCACGAGGCAGATCCTGACCCCTGATCAACATCATCAAAGTTTGGATTAAATCAGAGCAGTTTTAACCGTTGGATTCATCCAAATCAATCTGGGTCGTTCATTCCTAAGTACTTAATCAAATTTTTGCCACAGGTCTTCCTCATCGCGTCTTCGCCGCAACAGTGCTTCTTCTTCGTTCGTTCTTCGTTTTTGCTTGCAATTTCCTTAGTTTGAAGGCGTGACCACCTCATTTCAACCTTGGAACAAGACTTGGATCGTTGGGAGATAGCTTCTGTGGAGAATCCAGCTCAAATTTGCGTCGGACAGAGCTGTTTAAAGGTTTCGGCAGTTCTGCAATCCAATCACTTGGATCTCATCTGCGAGCCATTTCCGATCATCTGAGCCGTCTGTAGGGGTCCTCAAGTGAGCTCAGAGCGTCCTCAAATCATCATCGCAATCCCATCCATTGAGATCAAGGAGATTGGATTCGATTTTCCAACTGAGCGCAGTTTGAGTAGAATCGATCGATTGAAGCTATTTTCCAGTGATTTGCGGAGCTGAAGGGGTTCTTGGCTTGCCCTTGTGTGACGAACAGGGAGGTTTCGAGCTAAGGGAGAATTGAGGCTTAGTTTCTTTAGTTAATTTTCATTGTAGTAGCTGTAATTTCAATTCTGCAATCTGTTCTATTACTGAATTTAGTATCAGCTGTTTAGTTTACTTTCTTGCATTGTTTTGCTTTACTTAGGGATTAATTTTGCAAGTAAATTAGCTAGTGAGTTAGCTTAGTACACAATAGCTTCAAATTTCAGTCTATTTTCTGTTTACTTGCTGCGTATCAACTTGTTCTGCATTGCATACCAGCCGTTTCTGCAAATTCACTTTAGTTTATGCATTCTTCAGTTTATTTCACAATTAGTGTGTTAATTTGGTTGATCTAAGTTTATTTCACTTGGTAACTTCATTTCTGAGTTTTGTTCAGCTTGGAATTTCTGCATACCAGTCCGTTTCATCACGTATCGGCCCTGTTCCTGCACATTTCAGCTTAGTTCTGAATTCTTCAGATTATTTTAAATTCAATGAGTTTCTGGTTTTAATACCTGAGATTAAAGATAACATTTTGTTAGCTAATGAGTTGGATTTGAATTTGTTTAGCATTCAGTCTCATTCATGCATTCTGGCTCAGCTTGTTGAGTGCCAGTTTTCAGCTTGCGTCTCAACTGTAGTTCAGCCATGTTTCAGTTTTTCCTTTCTGCATTGATGTCAAATGACATTAGTTGAATTCAGCTTGTTTCTCTGAACTTAGGTTAATGCATTCGAACTCAGTTTACTCTATTAAATTCTGCATTTGAATTGCTGTTTCATCCCTGCATTTGATTTCTGGAATCCTGAATTCATTTCTGCCTTAGACAGTTTCAGTTTTATTTTCGAAATGTTCAGTTTATGATTTCTAAAGGTGCATCAATGGAACGTTAGCACTTCTAAATCCCATCTGAAAGCTAGTTTGAGCAATTACTTTCAGCTAGCTTGTTTGATTGTTTGTATTTGCATCTTATTTGTTGCTAATTTCTGCTTTAATGCTCTGAATCCTTGCATTTCAATTCTAATTTGAGCTAGTTCCTGCCTTGGTCAGTAAGCGATTTAAATTCCTTCAGCCATTCTTGCTTATAACTTTGCCTGTAGCTTTTCCTACAAACATGAGTTGGTCTATTGCAGTTTTGAATTGGCAGTTTACAGATTAAGCAATTAGTATCAGTTTTGGCACGTAAGCTTTCTCCCACGCGTATCAAGTAGTTTCACTGCTGCATTATAAATCAAGTGAATACTTCGGATTTGATGAATAAATTCAATACAATCTGTAGTGCACCTTGAAATTGAATTCAGATTCGTTTTCCAAGTTTGGTTACTTTTCATTGGTTAATTAAATCCATTATTAGTTGAGTCCTTTAGTGCCAACTTCTTGTTTAGTTCATTGGGTTAAGTTTCTTCTCTTTTCATTGCAATTTCATTTCTGATTGAAACCACACCTAAATTTTATTTGAAACCCAAAATTCATAAACGACACATAAACTCGAGCTCAAATCAAGCAATCTCAACTTGCCCTAGGAAAAATACGACTTGTGACCCCTTTACTACGTTTTCATCTTTGATTGCAAAAAGGGTTTCCAGCTTACACACATCTAAATTTTGAGATCCACATTTGTGACACCTAGTTAGCGGGCATCAGTACCTCCGACACCAGAATCAGCAAAAGGGACCTACTACTGTACAAATTATACACAATCAAAATGAACGAAGGTGAGTCAGCAGCCAGCTCCACGCCAGAATCCAGGAATTGTTGAACGACCTGCACACAATCGGTCACAAGGTAGAAAATCGTGACCTTATCAGGTATACCCTAAATTCTTTCCCAAGAAATACTCTGTGGGCACCTATGGTAGATGCTTACAAAGTTTCAAGGGATCTTTCTAAAATTAAATTAGATGAATTATTTTCAGAATTAGAACTACATGAGCAGACTAACTGCACTTTGGCCGAGAAAGGTATTGCTTTTCTTGCAGGACAAACCCAAGGAAAGGTGACCAAGAAAAAGCCTCAACCTGCACCCGAGTCTGACTCAGACTCAGAAGACAGTGAAGGGGATCGACCCAAGCTGGTTCGGCAAGCCCGGGACTACTACAAGGAGCTAAAGCATCAGACCAACAGAAGAAAAGCCAGCCGAAAGAAGGAATATCCAGCTGAACCCTCAACGTTTAATACCAAATCAAATGTAACCTGCTACGAATGCAACAAGAAGGGACACTACAAATCAGAGTGCTCTAATCTAAAAGAAGCCAAGAAGACTCGATGGAAGAAGGCTCTTTAAGCCACGTGGGATGAATCTTCCTCCGAAGAAGAAGAAGAGGCTCCACAATCAAACCTTCTTGCCTTGACCGCTTCGGAAGACATCGACACCGGATCGGAATTGGAGTCGGACGATGAAAGACTCACCATTTCGGAGAATGGCAAAATAACTGTAAGTGGTTACTCTGAAGTAGAATTATCAAAGTTAATTGCCTACTTATCTCGTAACTTGGCGAAAGCTAAAATCCGAGTCGAGTCCCTCCGACAGGAAGTAAAACTCCTGAAAGAGGGAGCTGACTCTAGATCTTTGACCGAGAAGGTTCAAGAAGGAACCTCTACTCAAGTTGAAATGCTTGAGAAAGAGAACTCCTCCGTGAAAACTCATGTCAAGGACCTTAGAGCGGCTTTAGAACGATTCACTTCGGGATCCAACGGTCTTGACATGATCCTTGGAAAACAGAAGTCCGTTCTAAATCGATCCGAGTTAGGGTATCGAACCAAGTCGAGACAACGATCATACTATGTTGTATTGAACCAATCTAGACCCAAAGTTCAGGCAGGGTACCCAAACATTGCCTGAACAACCAAGCTGGACCAAACCAGTATTGGATCCCCAAGGACAAGATTCATATCTTGCCTAATCATTACCGTGGCTTTAGTCCAAGGGGAGCCATCTTAAAAACAAATTTTATAATTCGATAATTTTTTTTAATTACATGCTTGATTGTTGATTTATTTTCTGCAAATTACCATGCTTAGACCGAGGACTGGTTAGACTAAGGACTAAAACGATTAACTGAAATTTGAATAACATAGTATTGGGTGGAGGTGAGATGATAGTACGTTAGGGAAGCCATTTTGGCGGAACTAGTCGAAGCTACCGGTCCAAGACCCAAACTAGTTAGACCAAAATCTTTCAAGGAGTAACTTGAAGATGAATTTTCAATAAAAGGCTTTGTCAAGGAAAGGGTTGATGATCCAATAAGGCTACGGCCAAAGAAGGCCTAGTGCCTCGCCAAGACCTGGAAGCCTATTCTCCCCTAACCAAATTCACTTTACTATTGTCAGATTTGAATCTAACACAAATTTCAATCAATCTTAGATTCAACCACTTTGTAAAATTAAAATTCAATTAAACTGTTTTTAAAGTTCAACTTTTCAAAATTAATCATGTTTTTCAAAAAAAAAATCTTTACTTCTATTAAAACCTGTCTCACAAAACCCATAAGGTTAACGTGATTGATAACTATAGACTGGGTGAGATGGTTAGGATCTAACTCAAGTTCATCTGCTTTTCCAAATAAAAATAATGAATCATGCAATTTAGAGCTTAATTGACCTAATTGTTAGTTGGTCAAAAGAGTCAAATCAGGTCAAAACAGTCAAACCTAGTCAAATGGTCAAACTCGTCAATAATCAAACTATTGTCAGCTCGGGCGCCCGTGACCTATTGGGCGCCCCTAACCTTCTCTTCAACCAAGACAGCAAAAGCTGTCAACCCTACCCAGCTGACCCGGGCGCTCGTGACCTATCAGGCACCTAGGTCTTTATCTCCATTCAAGGCAGCAAAAGCTGCCACGAATGACAGCTGACTGCAGGCGCCCGGGTCCTCACAGGCGCCCCCAAGGCCATCTGTCAAGGCAGCAAAAGCTGCCAAAGGCAGCTGACACCTAAACCAGGCGCCCGAGACCTCCCGGGTGCTCAGCCAACCCCTATATAAGGCCACCGAGTCTCCCTTCATTTGCCACACCAAAATTAAAACCTTCCTTCACTTCTCTTCTTCCCAAGGCGCCCGAACCTCCTTGCTAGTTTTCAAACGCTCTACTTCAAAAATGCCGCCCCGGTATTAAGTTTATTATGCCTTTCTTTTAAGCAATTTTATTTTCTAGCTTATTAAATGCATCATTTTTCTTTAAATATCTAGAAAACGTCACGTCTCTCAACCCAACCCCGTGGCCGAACCTAGCCCCGACCCGAGGTTTCCCAACCTAGAATTATTCAACAAATTTGCCCAAACAACTTATAAGCCTATAAAGACTAGTTTTCTAAATAGGCAATTCTTTACCCAATCCTGCCCCTTAGCAATGGACATAATCAACTTTTATCAACTAGATCACCTAGTTTTCTGCACTCATCCTGTGAACTTGACCCTGTGTGCAGAATTTTACAACAACCTTGTCAAGATAGATGACCTACTCTACTCTACCACGGTACAAGGCACTCCCCTAACCATTTCTCCGACCCTGTTGAATCGGTTTCTCAGACTACGACCTTCATAGTCTACCTTTTCTTGTTATCCTCCGGCCGACCCGCCCTTCGCACCCCCTATTCGCACATCACACTAGATACTCTTTACTCCTATTTCTTTGGAGATGTACGAAATCCGTTGGCTCGGTGATTTCAAACCGTTGATCTCCGAGTCCAAGATTATGCCCTTTACCTTCGCACCCCCTATTCGCACATCACACTAGATACTCTTTACTCCTATTTCTTTGGAGATGTACGAAATCCGTTGGCTCGGTGATTTCAAACCGTTGATCTCCGAGTCCAAGATTATGCCCTTTACCGAGTGATAATTCGCTGTGTTTTCCCACTTACCACTCGAGATGTCGTGACCATGCGACCATTTCACACTTTCTTACTCTACGCCATGATTCATCAGCTTGATATCGACATAGGTCTCCACATATTCCATACCATCATTTACGCATCGAGCGTATCTACTCACGATCGAGTACGTATGCCCTACTGCCACATTATTACCTCCCTTCTTCACCACCACAATCGCGACATCACTGCCGGAGAGATTATTTCAATGACTGAGTTCGACGAAATAGGGATTAGGAATTTTTCTTTAGCGGGGATAGACATCTCGGCCACGGGGGTTCTAGCATGGAGACGGGAGAGGGCTAGATGACAGGACGACTCTGACGAGGAGGTGGAGGTAGACGTAGCTGATCTCACAGCCAAGATCAACGAGCAGTTACAAGAGCCTCCACCACCGACTACCGACCAGCGCATCACATCATTACAGACGGAGTTACACAGTCTCAGGGAGGAGGTCGAGGCCTATCACATCGAGGAGATGGATGCCATCCAAGCCAATCAAGAGACGAACGACGCACGATACAACTAAATGATGTCACTGTTTCGATCCTGGTAGCCTGACCCATCTTACCAGCCTAGCCCATCTTACCATCCTAGCCCTTCCTCTTAGTTCAGATTGACATTTTCAACTGTACTATTGACTATTTGACTACCCCTACTGAGTAGGGTTGATATGTATTTGACTATGGCTTGACTTGACTGGTATTACTGCTGACCAGGTGACTCTTATCCATCTATCAGGTTTACTTGAGTTATTTGTGTTATGCCATTTTTAATTAGTGTGCTTAGGGTTATGCTTGGTAGAATAGGACTGTTCTATTTATTTTTTTTATATTTTTTATTATTTTATTACTTATTTGAAAAATCATTAATTCTTTTTAAACTCAAAATGATTTTTGACTTAGTTTTTTTTTAAAAAAACTTACCCCTTTCAAAACTAGGGCTTTTTCGCAAATGAACTTAGCTTAGGCCCTAACCATAGAACTGCATGCACCTATAGATCTAGAAGCCAACATCTCACAAGCACCTTAGGGTACTTTTGATTGATAACCTAGATAGAGTTGAGATGCTTAGGTCTATGCCTTGATTTAAGATGCTTTAAGTCAGTACATCTGCAGTAATTGGGGCAATAAATACCAATTTAACAATAATCAGGTTAAATATCAAGCTTAGAAAATCTAACTTGATCAGATCACTTAACATGACTAACCCTAGCGAAAGCTACTATTTATAGCAGTTAGTAAGTAGCTAACTGGGTTAGACAGGACCCGAAAGAGAGAATTTGAATTGATTTGGTCCAGTTAATACTTAGAATTGGTTCAATACAGTACCTTACTTTTATTACTCAATTTCTTTTTGCTATATTTTTTTTTGATATATAGCAAAGGGGGAGAGATTGGAAAGGAGAGAAAAGAAGGTTTTAAAATTTAAAAAAAAATTTCAAATTAAATTTTTTTTTAAAAACTTTTATCTCCTTTTTCAAAAAGTAAAGTTCTCTAAGTACTTAAGTTCTTTTTGAAAGTTAATTTCTATTCAAAAATATTCTAAGTACTTAACTCAAAATTGGTTTCGAAAATATTCTAAGTACTTACTCTAAAATTTTCTGATGGAAAATTTTCTAAGTATCAAAACTTCAAAATTCTCTTGAAAATTTTCTAAGTGCTAAAGCTAAATGTGTTGAAAAATTTTCTAAGTGCCCAACTCAAAATATTTTGGAAAATTTTTCTAACTTAAAAATCCCTTTGTGAAAATTTTCTAAGTATTGAAAAACCTGAAAAATCTTTTCAAACAAAGACAAGAAGTCCTGGCAAAGGGTTGGGCACCGAAGACCTGACCGAATGTTGGGCAAGAAGACCTGACCGGAAGTTGGGCAAAGAAGTCCTGGTCGAGGACTGGGCACGAAATCCTGGCAAGGGGCTGGGCACCGAAGACCTGACCAGAAGATGGGCACGAAGACCTGGTCAGGGGGATCGGGCAAAAGTCCAACCGGAGGAGCCGATTGGCAAAAGGTAAACTCTCCTGAGAGGAGTAGGTGAGGACGCATTCCCCGTCGAGGGAACTGTAGGCGTCAGTTTGCCTTAGGGTTCCATTTGGGAGACCCGAAGTCAGAACCAAGATAGCTACGGCTGTAATTAATACTTGTTGTGTTTTTGGGATTAACCTTGTTTGCAGGGTCGAAGGACTGATTGTCTAAAAGTGAAGATGCTTCACTGGGCCTAGCCGCCCGAATGGAGACAAGCGCCCGAATGGGCTCAGGCGCCCGTGAGGATATGGGCGCCCAAGAGTGAAGGCAAAACCCAAAACATAGCTACGAAGCCTCTTGACCAAGTCGGATCAGGCGCCCGTGAGGTCACGGGCGCCCCCATCAGCTCAGGCACCCAAGTGGGGTGGATAAGCGCTGACCGAGCCCGCGGATAAGGATTCGCAGATCGGAGGGCAAGTGTCAGGCGCCCCCAAGCTGTCAGGCGCCCGTATGAGCACTATAAAAGGGGCTCGACCCCAAGGCTTCAATATCACTTTTTCTCAACGCTCCAAAGCTTTTCATCCATGCGCTACGCCCCGGCAAACACCGACTTTGAGATCCCAGTGCTGATGACGACCCTCTGCTCCGAAATACGATCTACATCGGGCGTCGGTAACGAAAAGCGTAGCAATTTCAATTTCCTGAAATACTCTTGTACTTAAACTTGTAAATCCTTTTGCACGATTATAGTATTGCCCAATGTAAACGGTCATGGACCGTGGGCCTTGGAGTAGGAGCTGACCACGACTCCAAACTAAGTAAAAATCTACTTGTGTTCTTGTGCAATTTAATTCTTTCTGCTGCGTATTTTCTCTTTCCTAATCTGAAAAAGTTTTAACGATATTCACCCCCCCTCTATCGTTTTCTTCGATCCAACAGTTACCGCCGAAAGACGGGGGTGTGGCTTAAGTATCAGAGACGTGGCACCAATCGAAGGGGCACGTCTAGTCTATTGTCGTTAGTATAAAGGGTAGTCCAACCCATCTGGTAAAGGGGTTACGCTCTCTCAACTCTAGACCCATTCTTTTCTTCTCGCTACCTTTACTTCTTAGACAGACACTGACTTGACCGTCGGAGTGGACTCCGCTGGACCTCTGTCGGTGCATCCCCTAACGCTCGTGTTAACTTTGCAGGACTCTAAGTTCCTCCCTGCCGCAGCAACATCTATAGGGGCAGAACTCCAGTGTCTGGCCATCGCCGTCGACTCTTTCCAAAACACTACTGTTGCATTGCATTTTGCTTTCCACTCTCGAGGACTGTCTTGACCATCGGAGTGCCTTGCCGGGGAGTTTTCCCGGCGGGTTCTAATAGTCCTTGTCTTGTAAGTTAGGAGCGAGCTTCGCGGCTAGCCCAAAGGTTCGTGATCCCCGAAGGACCATCTCACTCTTGGGGCGTCCACCTCACTTCGCGACAGGATCAAATTTGGCGCTAGAAGGAGGGGCACACAGCCTGATTGGAGGCATATGATGGAAACGCCCAACCGGGTCGTGATGACTGTTACTCCCGAGGAGTACGAGCTCCTCTCAATCGTCCTGGCTCGAGGAACCTCGCTAGGGTTACCACGCGCTGAGGACCCAGCGACTCGACCCCAGGAGCCCGCGGCACTTAATCCCTCAGGAGGTAGGGGAAAGGCCGCTCCACCAGGAGGAGGCTCGGCTCCCTCCCGCCCATCTATGCACCACAGCCGGGCCGACGCGGGGGAGCCCGCACTAGTCAAGCATCTGCGTCCAGCCGAACGTGCTTATCGCACCGCGATAAGGGAAAAGTCCTAGTCGGTGCGCCGCCGGCCACTCGGGCGCACAACCCTTTTGCTTCATGGATCTTGGAGGACCTGGTTCCCAGGCATCTCAGATTCTTCACCATGCATGAGTATGCCAGAGCCACCAACCCCGAAGAGCACCTCATGAAGTTTGAGAGTGCTGCCCTGCTACACTAGTATCCTGAGGGAGTGAAGTGCCGAGCATTCTTGACAACGCTCTATGGATCCTCTCAACGATGGCTCAGCCAGATACCCAACAGGTCGATCTCCAGCTTCGAGGAGCTTAGGGGGACATTCCTCCAGCATTTCGCTAGCAGCCGAAGGCATCACAAGACAAGCATCAACCTGTTTGCCTTGAAGTAGGGCCCAAAGGAATCGCTCCGAACCTACATTAGGAGATTCAATGGGGTAGCCCTGGACGTGCCAATGGCCGCCCCGGAAGTTTTGATTAGCGCTTTCTCCCAAGGACTGCAAGAGGGAGACTTCTTTCGCTCGCTTATTCGGAAGCCCCCCAAAGACTTTGATAGCCTATTAGGAAAGGTCGTCAACTATATCAATGTGGAAGAAGCACAGTCTGCTCAGAAAAAGGAGCCAGACAGCGTGCCACTCCGACTCCCGAGTAGTCTAGCCGACCGCCAAGCGAACCCATTCGCAGCCCCCGGGGGGTGGGGTTCGTGGACCAAACTGGAGCCGAGCATCGGTGAGTGCAGCAAGTGGCCCAGGGGTGTCTGCCAACCGGCTGGAGACCCTACTGCATGTTCCATCACCGCCACACCCACGACACAGGAGAGTGTCGTCGGTTCAGATGGGGTTAAGCTCTCCCGACAGCTACACCCAAATGAAGAAGGCAAATCTCCCCCAGGCAGGACCCGGATCGAGAAGGTCGAAACCTCCCCTTAGCCAATGAAAGACTCAAACGAGAGCCTACGCTTGCTCACGGCTTGTTCCAGGAGCAAGTTGAGATGGAGGAGCAGCAGGCCAACCGGCAAAACGCCATTCAGGGAGGGGTGCTCATGATTTCCGGTGGGCTAGCCCAAAGAATCTCCGGCCAGACAGGCTGTTAGAAAAAGTTATACTCTGTAAACTCACAGGAATAGCGGAAGATCCGCCTTCTCATATAAATGGCCGAGTGTCCCAGACTCTCACTCTCTCAAGCTATAAGTGAGCCTGCTCCCACGAACCTCGGATTGGCTCTCAGTCGGATGCATGGTGGCCCACGCTCCCTGAGGTGTCCCCAACCGAGAAGCCAGACTCTCGCTCTCGCGAGTTATAAGTGGGCCTGCTCCCACGACACTCGGATCGGCTCTCAGTCAGACACGTGGTGGCCAACGCTCCCTGAGATGTCCCCGACCGAGAAGCCAAACTCTCGTTCTCACGAGCAATAAGTGGGTCTGCTCCCACGACCCTCGGATCGGCTCTCAGTCGGACACGTGGCGGCCCACGCTCCTTGAGATGTCCCCGACCGAGAAGCCAGACTTTCGCTCTCATGAGCTATAAGTGGGCCTGCTCCCACGACCCTCGGATCGGCTCTCAGTCGGACACATGGTGGCCCACGCTCCTTGAGATGTCCCCGACCGAGAAGCCAGACTTTCGCTCTCACGAGCTATAAGTGGGCCTGCTCCCACAACCCTCAGATCGGCTCTCAGTTAGACGCGTGGCAGCCCATGCTCCCTGAGGTGTCCCCGACCGAGAAGCCAGACTCTCACTCTCGCGAGCTATAAGTGGGCCTGCTCCCATGACCCTCGGATCGGATCTCAGTCGGACGCGTGGCGGCCCACGCTCCCTGAGATGTCCCTGACCGAGAAGCCAGACTCTCACTCTCGCAAGTTATAAGCGGGCTTAGCTCCCGTGCCCCACTCTGCTCAATGTCTCCGATCGTACACGTGGCGGCCCACGCTCCTGAGAATCGGCCTGGGCAGGTGTCCAGACTCTCATCTCCGCACAAGTTATAAATTGGGATCCGCTCCCACCACCCCTCGGATCGGCCCTCAGTCAGACGTGTGGCGATCCACGCTCCCTGAGTCTTGCCCAACCAAGTGTCCATACTCTTGCCTTGCCAGCAAGTTATAAGCTGGCTCAACTCCCATGTCCCACACTTCTAAGTGTCTCCGATCGGACGCGTGGTGGCCCACACTCCTGAGAATCGTCCTGAGCAAGTGTCCAGACTCTCGTCTCCGCAATAGTTATAAATCGGGATCCGCTCCCACCACCCCTCGGATCAGCTCTCAGTCGGACGCGTGGTGAACCACGCTCCCTGAGTCTTGCCCGACCGAGTGTCCAGACACTTGCCTTGCAAGCAAGTTATAAGCAAGCTCAGCTCCCATGCCCCACTCTGCTCAGTGTCTCCGATCGGATGCGTGGCGGCCCACACTCCTGTTAATTGGCCTGAGCAAGGGTCCAGACTCTCGTCTCCGCACGAGTTATAAATTGGGATCCGCTCCCACCACCCCTCGGATCGTCTCTCAGTCGGACCCGTAGCGATTCACGCTCCTTGAGTCTTGCCCGACCGAGTGTCCAGACTCTTGCCTTGCCAGCAAGTTATAAGCGGGCTCAGCTCCCATGCACCACTCTGCTCAGTGTCTCCGATCGGACGAGTGGCGGCCCACACTCCTGAGAATCGGCCTAAGCAAGTGTCCAGACTCTCGTCTCCCCATGAGTTATAAATCGGGATCCGCTCCCACCACCCATCGGATCGGCTCTCAGTCGGACGCATGGCGACCCACGCTCCCTAAGTCTTGCCCGACCGAGTGTCCAGACTCTTGCCTTGCCAGCAAGTTATAAGCGGGCTTAGCTCCCGTGCCCCACTCTGCTCAGTGTCTCTTGTTGGATCGAGAAAACACGATAGAGGGGGTGGGGGTGAATATCGTGAAAGCGTTTCGGATTAGAAAAGAGAATGTGCAGCGGAAATTTAACTCAAAACACACGGAACACAAGTTTTTTACTTGGTTCAGAGTCGCGAACGGCTCCTACTCCAAGGCCCACAGTCCTTGACCATTTACTGCGAGCAATTCTATAATGGCGCAAAGATTTACAAAGATTGTCACAATAGTAGTGCAATAAAGAAAATTATACTCTTCATTACCGACGCCCGGTGTGGATCGTACTTCGGAGCAGAGGGTCGTCGGCGGCGCTAGAATCTCGAGATCGGAGGTTTCCAGAGCAGAGCGCTTGAACGAAGAGCGTAGAGGCGTTGGAAAATTGATGTGTTGAAGCCTTGGGGTCGAGCCCCTTTTATAGCACTCCTGGGGGCGCCCTGGACACTGGGGGCGCCTGACACGTGCCTTCGGATCCGAGAAACCTCATCCAAAGCTCGGCCAGCGCTTATCCCTCCAGAATCGGCCTCGGAGCTGACGGGGGCGCCCGGGACACTGGGGCACCCCGGTTGACATGGTCTACTGGCTTCGCGGTTGATTTCGCTTCGATCGCTGGTTGGCTTGGACCCAGGGCTCCCGAGACATCCAAGGCGCCCGGGACCATCAGGGCGCCCGGGAACTTGAGGGCGCCTGTCCCAGTGAGCTTCCGAAGCGGTTCTTGCTTAGTTGTTCGTTTGGCTTTGACCTTGGGCGCCCGGGACCTCCGGGGCGCCTTGTCCAGCTGCTGCCCCTCTCCTTTGGGGCGTTCTGAGTTGCAGAAACACGTTCCTTTGGTCCCTGCATCCAAGGATAGTTCCACAATAAACAAGGCAAGAAATGTTAGCTTTTTACAGTCGTAGCTGTCTTGGTTCTGACTTCGGGTCTCCCAAATGGAACCCTAGGTCGAGTCAATGCCTACTGTTCCCTCGACGAGGAACGCGTCCTCACCTACTCCTCTCAGGAGAGTTTACCTTTTGCCAACCGGCTCCTCCGGTTGGACTTTTGCGCGGTGCACCTGACCAGGTCTTCGTGCCCAGCTTCCGAGCAGGTCTTCGGTGCCCATCTCCTTGCCAGGGCTTCGTGCCCAGTCCTCGACCAGGACTTCATGCCCACCTTTCGAGCAGGTCTTCGGTGCCCAGCTCCTTTGTAGAGCTTCGTGCCCAGTCCTCGACCAGGACTTCGTGCCTAGTGTACCTAGGGCTTCTTTCCTGCACACTTACTAAGCTTATTAGACCAAAATAACATATTAACTTTTGAACTCTTTGCCAATATCAAAACCCAGGTTCGACTTAGGTGCTGCCTGCACCAACAATCTCCCCCTTTTTGATTTATGGCAACCCGGTTCAAAAAGATAAGTTAAACAAAAATAGGTAAAATTTCAATTTCATTTCCTCCCCTGGAAGGAATCTCCCCTAGATTTTTCAAAGGTTCGCGGGGTTTGAAAAATTTTCTAAGTCTAAAAGAGAATTGATTTTTCGTCACATAGAACATTTTAAAAAAAAAGGTTTAGAAAACATTAAAAAAAAATTTGGGTTGGGCACTTGGAAAATTTGCACTTAGCAAATTTACATTTAGAAAATTTTCAAGTAAATTACTTAGTTTTTGCACTTTAAAAAATTTTCTAAACTTCTTCTGATGTTTTTATTGCAAAAAGAATTTTTATCATATTTTTGAAAATTTTTCAATCTCTTTAGCACTTTAGAAAGTTTTCAAGAAAATTTTGAAATTAATACTCAGAAACTTTTCTATTAGAGAATTTTAACATAAGTACTTAGAGAAATTTTGAACTTAGCTTAAATCAAGTACTTAGAAATAATTTTGAAAGCAGCTTAAGTCAAGTACTTAGAAATAATTTTGAAAACAGCTTAAGTCAAGTACTTTGAAATAATTTTGCTTTTTGAAGAAAGGAGATAAATAAAGTTTTAAATTTTGAAAAAAAAATTTAAACCTTCTCTCCTTTCCAATCTCTCCCCCTTTGCCATATATCAAAAAAAAACAATATAGGAAAACAATATAGCAAAAGAATATAGCAAAAGAAGTAATGTGCTGTACTGAACCAATTCAAGGTATAAACTGGACTAAATCAATTTGAATTATCTCTTTTAGGTCCTGTCTAACACACTTAGCTACTTACTAACTGTTATAAACAGTAGCTTTCGCTAGGGTTAGTCAAGTTAAGTGTTCTGTTCAAGTCAGATTTTCTGAGCTTGACACTTAACCTGATTACTGTTGATTGGTATTTAGTGCCCCAATAACTGCAGATGCACAGACTTAAGCATCTTGAATCAAGGCAAAGACCTAAGCATCTC
Source organism: Boesenbergia rotunda (assembly GCA_024364735.1). NCBI lineage: Eukaryota > Viridiplantae > Streptophyta > Magnoliopsida > Zingiberales > Zingiberaceae > Boesenbergia > Boesenbergia rotunda. Next base: position 334,696 of record JAGFNQ010003289.1, read on the forward strand.
AACCCATTCTAGGTGATCAATTAAAAGTACCCTAAGGTACTTGTGAGATAATGGCTTCTAGATCTATAGGTGCATGCAGTTCTAGGGTTAGGGCCTAAGCTAAGTCCATTTGCGAAAAAGCCCTAGTTTTGAAAGGGGTAATTTTTCATAAGAAAAACTAAGTCGAAAAATGATTTTAAAAAAAATAATTTTTTAAATTAAGTAGGAACTGATTTTAAAATCAAGTAATAAAGTAGTTTTAAAAAAATAGAAGTAGAGCAAACCTATTCTACCAAGCATAACCCTAAGTGCCTTCTTAGTGAGCTGAACTCAGACTCAGGTAGGGGTTTGGTGAATATGTCAGCTAAGTTGGATTTAGAGTCTACATGCTTAAGGACTATCTCACCCCTGGCTACATGATCTCTTACGAAGTGGTGTTTAACTTCTATGTGTTTAGTCCTCGAATGTTGGATTGGATTCTTAGTTAGATTAATTGAGCTTATATTATCAATGTAGACTTGAGTTTGGGTGTAGTTAAGCTGGAAGTCCTTGGGAGTGTGCATCATCCATAAGAGTTGTGCTACACACTCTCCTAAAGCAACATACTCAGCTTCAGTTGTGGATAGAGCTACACAGTGTTGTTTTCTGCTGCACCAACTTACTAGACTGTTTCCTAAGAGTTGGCAGCTTCCACTTGTACTCTTTCTATCTAGTTTACAACCAGCATAGTCAGAATCCGAGTATCATGACAAGTCAAACGTTAAGGTCCTAGGATACCAAATCCATACATTTAGTGTGCCCTTAATGTATCTTAGTATTCTTTTTAGGGCTGCTAAGTGTGTTTCCTTAGCACAGGTTTGGTATCTAGCACACATTCCGACAGCAAAAAGGATATCGGGTCTGCTGGCTGTAAGGTACAGTATACTTCCAATCATACTTCTATAGAGTTTAAGTTCTACTGGTTTACCATCAGGGTCACTATCTATTTTTACATTTGTGGCCATGGGGGAACTTATGCTTTTGGAGTTGTCTATTTTGAATTTCTTTATTAACTCCTTAGCATATTTAGATTGATAGACATAGTTTCCATCCCTAGTTTTCTTAATTTGTAACCCTAGAAAGAAGTTGAGCTCACCAACTAAGCTCATTTCAAATTCATTTTCCATTATTTTAAAAAATTCTTTTAGGACATTTGAGTTGGTGGATCCAAAGATTATATCGTCGACGTAAATTTGTGCAATAAAGATGTCCTTTTCTAAGGTCTTGATAAATAGGGTTGAATCAATTAGTCCCTGTTTAAATTCTTTAGAAATTAGGTAGGTTGATAAGCATGCATACCATACCCTAGTTGTTTGTTTTAGTCCATAAAGTGTTGGGACCGGGTGCATGCCGACGCGGACACGTATTGTAATTGTTACATAATTACATGCAGCGGAAACAAAAGCATGAATAATTTCCTAAATTATTCTAACACATATCCTAAGCATGCAATGTGTTCACATAATTGTAATATAAAATTTTTGCAGAAAAGGAAATTACTCTACGAATTACCTTGCGTAACTTGGAAGAAGGGACGAGATCCAACCGTTAGCGTCCCTTGAAAGCTCCGCCTCTATTCGTATCCATGCCGAGTATCGTCGGGATGACTTTGCTAAGCCACGATTTTCGTGTTCACGAGAACTACTAGATTCTCCGTGAACACGACGAAAACCGAGAGAGTAATCAAATCGAAAGACTCACCACCAAGGTTGGCCGAAGAGGAAGATCGTCGCAAGGAAGAACTTCGTCGCCTTGATGCTTCTCCTTGTGCTCACGGCAAGAAGAAAGAAGGAAGGCCTATGGCCGGCCAAGAGAGGGAGAGAAGAAGAGGAGAGAGCCCAAGCAATTCTTGGATGGATCCTCTTCCATGACACCCCTTGGGTCCTTTATATAGGGAGAGGTTTCTTAATTCCCAAGCAAACTTCTCCTTGATTATGGAATAATTTCTCAATCAATCCATAATCAAGGCTCTCATAATCAAGCTTCTTCTTCTTGATTATGGAATAATTTCTCAATCAATCCATAATCAAGGCTCTCTTTCTTTTGGCATGATTATATAATATTTATAAAACAAACCAACCATTGGTATTATATAAAAATTTATAAAATAAACCAACCATTGGTTCATTATATAAATTTTATTAAACAAACTAACTCATGGTTCATTATATAAAAATTTATATAAAATGTATATAACCTTTTATAAAATAAACCAACCTTTGGTCTATTTTATAAAACAAACCAAAATAGCCTTATCCTCTTATGGTGGTGGTCGGCCATGACAAGAAGAGAGGAGGCCCCCTTCCTTGGTCGGCCCATCTAACCCCAATTAGATCAAATCCCTTAATGAATTAAACTTATTTAATTCACCCATTAAGTCTTTAAAAGACTTAGCCATTCTATGCTTCCGATGCGTCTGAAATAAATTCAGTTTTGACTATTGTTTAGACTTACCAAAAATAGTCTATCTCGATTGGAGAATCCAATTCTCAGCTCATTTTAAATCCTTCAAATTACTCGTTATGCATGTGACCAAATAGGCTTTCAATTTATGTTGGCCGTCCATAATTAACTAATTAATTATAGAACGATCATGAGTGGCACCTAGTAGTACATCATGATCCCCAATTAATTGAAAGATCAACGGTTGACCTCAGAAATGATTTTGAAACCCTTTAGCAGCTATAATGAATCGTGCCCCATTCCCTTCACCATCTTATACCCACTTGGTTCAGGACATGGTCTATGTGTGTCAGTCCCCACTAGGCTGACTACGTCACACCTAGCCCAAGTAACGTTTCCTCGTCCTATGGATTCTAATTACTCTCATGTATTTAAGAGATTCATACTATGAACATGTCATGCTCTGGCCAGAGGCTTCGAGTAACAATCCAACGATAGGCCTCGGGTATACATCTCCTCGCAAGGAGTGGTGAATCCTTTGTAGGTTGTTCAAACATCTTCGGGCACTTCGGCTTATACCCAATCATCCTGGGTCCACACCTCCTCGGAGATGCTTGCTTAAGATGTCAAAGTATAAGTCTCCATGACCAAGATGACTTGAACACCGTAAGTCAAAGGAACATCGCACTTAAGCTGCAGTAAGAACTTTGCTGACATATCTATATGTAGACTACCATATGAAATTTTACAGTCAGTCACTCCAATGAGCTAGTTCCCTTAACTAGCATTCATGTTTATCTCCGGACATCTCAATGTCACCAGCCAGTGAGAATCAGCTGATTAGAGAATAACCCATGCTAGTCTCAACAGAATTGATAGTGTCCGTATTTATCAATTCATCGACTAGGGACAATTTCAATACTTCACAATTGCACATGTAAAGATAATCACAAGTTGTGAATTCATCACAAATTCTCTCATGCTGTGAATTGTATTGCGGTCATTCAGTAAATGAGCTTAAGATCTTAATCAAATAATCATGTATACTCAAATAGTGAATATTCATTTATTAAAATAAATGATTACAATCATAAGGCGATTTCCTTAGGACACTTCTCTCATATCACTAACATAAAGTGCTTTAGTGAGTTTGTAAACATGGTCAGGTCTTTCTAAGTCTTCAAAACCGGGAGGTTGTCCTACATAGACTTCTTCCTTAATAAATCCATTTAGAAAAACTGACTTTACATCCATTTGGTAGAGTTTAAATCATTTATGGGATGCAAAGGTTAACAACATCCTAATGGACTCAAGTCTAGCTACTGGGGCATAGGTTTTGTCATAATCTAACCCTTCTACTTGACTGAACCCTTTGGCTACTAAGCGGGCTTTGTTTCTCACTATTTCTCCTTGATCATTTAGATTATTCCTAAAAACCCACTTAGTATCAATAATGGATTTGCCCTCAGGTTTAGGTACTAGTTCCCAGACTTGGTTCCTTTCAAACTGGGCTAATTCTTCCTGCATAGCTATGATCCAATCAGGATCAGGTAAGGCTTCCTCTATAGTCTTAGGTTCATTTTTTGAAATCAGTGCAATCTGACTAAGGTTTCTATAGGAAGACCTAGTTATGACTCCTAAAGTTGGATCACCCACAATTTGATCAGTTGGGTGACTGAGTCTGGGTTTCTTAGTTTTTCTAGAACTTGGTTCAGCCTCAGGTCTGGCCGGTCGATTTGGTTCAGTATTTGGTTCAACTACTTGGGTTGGTTCAATTGTTGGTTCAATTGACTCAATAGTTGGTTCAATAGTTAGTTCATTTAGGGGTTCAATTAAAGGTTCAACAGTTTGTTCATTATCTTCTTGATCAGTATTTGATGAATTTAGATCTGGATTATCAGATTTTGAGTTAATTTCTTCATCAAATATTAGATTTTTTGTTTCTTCAATTTTCTTAGTTTGTTTGTTGTAAACCCTATAGGCTCTACTTGTTGTTGAATATCCTAAGAAGATGCCTGGGGTTGACTTAGACTGGAATTCACCTAGATAGTCCTTGGTGTTTAGGATATGGACTTTGCACCCAATGACTCTTAGGTAATGTAGGTTTGGAAGTCTATGGTAGTATAATTCAAAGGATGTTTTATTGTGTCGTTTGTTAATTAGGACCCTATTTTGGATGTAACAAGCCGTACTAATTACTTCTGCCCAAAATTGGTTAGCTAGGTTGAATTCATTGAGCATAGTCCTAGCGGCTTCCTGCAAGGTTCTATTTTTTCGTTCAACTATCCCATTTTGCTGGGGGGTTCTAGGACACAAAAATTCGTGTATATACCTGTTTATCTTACAAAACTCCTCGAATCGTTGATTTTCAAATTCTCCCCCGTGATCACTCCTAAGTCTTTTGATTTTGGTATCGTTTTGATTTTCAATTAACTTACAAAAATCACTAAATAGGTTTAGGGTTTCATCTTTGGTCTTTAGAAACCTAACCCAGGTAAACCTAGAGTAATCATCAACAATTACTATGTAGTACCGGTTTTCGCTTAGTGACTTGGCTCCATGCGAATCAAATAGGTCAAGGTGCAGGAGCTCAAGTCTGGTTTGAGTTAGATCTGATTGAATTAGTTTGTGATTAGACCTGGTTTGTTTACCTTGATTGCATGATTCACATATTAAGTTTTCATGGTTCTTAATTTTAGGTATACCTTTAATTAGGCCAAGTTGGGTAATTTTTGAAATTAATCTTAGATTAGTGTGTCCTAATCTCCTATGCCAGAGATTTGATTCTTCTAACTGAGTTAACATGCATTTAGGTACTAAGGGTAGGTTTATAGTATAAACATTATTTTTCATAGAGCCCTTAAGCATAATTTATGAGTCTTGCAAGTTTCTAATTAGGCAGTTAGAGTTAGTAAAGGTAACTACATAGCCAGTATCACATAATTGACTTATGCTAAGCAAGTTAAATTTAAACTTTTCAACCAAAAGTACCTTTTCAATAACAAAGTCATATTTGAGTTCAATGTTACCTGACCCAATCACTTTAAGTGTAGCATTGTTGCCAAATGCTACTGAGCCTAGGTTCTTGAACTTGAGTTTGGTGAATTTCAATTTATCCCCAGTCATGTGTCTGGAGCATCCGCTATCAACATCCATTGGTCCAAATCTTTATGTTCCTACACAAAAAGAGTTTTGTTGATTTGGATCCAATTAGAATTAAGGATAGCTTAAATTGATTTTCACAGCACCCAATCTAGAGTTATCAATCACGTTAGCCTTATGGGTTTTTGTGAGACAGGTTTAAATAGGAGTAAGAAGTTATTTTGAAAAATCATGATTAATTTTGAAAAACTTAAATTAATTTTGAAAATAATTAGTTTTGAATTTATTTTGCAAAAGAGTGCTTGAATCTACGATTAATTGAAAATTTGTGTTACATTCGAATTTGACAAAGAATAATTTGAATTTGAATTTCAAAAATTGGCTTCCAGGTCTTGGCGAGGCACTAGGCCTTCTTTGGTCGTAGCCTTATTTGATCATCAACCCTTTCCTTGATAAAGCCTTTTAATGAAATTTTATTTTTAAAATTACTTTTTGAAAATTCTAGTATAACTAGTTTGGGTCTTGGATCGGTAGCTTCGGCTAGTTCCACCAGTCTAAAGAGACCAAGTAGTGTATACTTGACCTTATTAGAAAAGGCTTCCCTAACGTACTATCATCTCACCGTCACCCAATACTATGTTGTTCAAATTTCGGTTAATTGGTTTAGTCCTTAATCTAACCAGTCCTAAGTCTAAACATGGTAAATTGCAGAAAATAAATACACAAGTAATCATGCAATTTAAACAAGAAAAGAAATTCATTTAAGCATGAAAATTATTTTTAATTTGGCTCCCCCTAGACTAAAGCCACGATAATGGTTTGGCAAGTTGTGAATCTTGTCCTTGGGGATCCAATACTGATTTGATCCAGTTTGGTTATTCAGGCAATGTTTGGGTACCCATGCCTGAATTTTAGGTCTAGACTGATTCAGTACAGCATAGTATGACCTTTGTCTCAGCTTGGTTTCATAGCCTAACCCGGATCGATTTAGAACCGACTTCTGTTTTCCAAGGATCATGTCAAGACCCTTGGAACCAGAAGTGAATCCTTCTAAGGCTGCTCTAAGGTCCTTGACTTGAGATTTCAAGGAGTTCTCTTTCTCAAGTTTTTCAACTTGAGTAGAGGTTCCTTCTTGAACCTTCTCAGTTAAGGATCTAGAGTCAGTTCCCTCTTTCAGGAGTTTTACTTCCTGTCGGAGGGACTCGACTCGGATTTTGGCTTTCGCCAAGTTGCGAGAGAGGTAAGCAATTAATTCAGTTAATTGAATTCTAGAAAATCCACTTACAGTGATTTTCGCCGCCCTCATAAAATGTGAGTATTCCATCGTCCGGCTCCGATTCTGACTCGGTCTCGATTTCTTCCGAAGCAGTCAGGGCGAGCAGGTTCGACTGTGGGGCCTCTTCTTCTTCTTCGGAGGAAGACTCGTCCCACGTTGCCTGAAGGGCCTTCTTCCTTCTTGTCTTCTTGGCTTCTTTCAGGTTAGGGCATTCCGATTTGAAATGTCCCTTCTTGTTGCATTCGAAGCAGGTCACACTTGATTTGTTCTTAGTTGGTTCAGCCGGATCTTCCTTCTTTCGGCTAGCTTTTCTTCTGTTGGACTGATTCTTCAATTCCTTGTAATAGTTCCGGGCAAGCCGGACCAGCTTGGGTCGATCCCCTCGCTGTCTTCTGAGTCTGAGTCTGAGTTAGACTCGGGTGCAGGTTGAGGCTTCTTCTTTACCATTTTTCCTGTCTTGCCTACAACAAAAGCAATGCCTTTCTCGGCCAGGGTGCAATTAGTCTGCTCATGTAATTCAAGTTCGGAAAATAACTAATCTAATTTGATTTTAGAAAGATCCCTTGAAACTTTGTACGCATCTACCATAGATTCCCACAAAGTATTTCTCGGGAAAGCGTTAAGAGTATACCTGATCAGGTCACGGTTCTCTACCTTGTGACCGATTGTGTGTAGACCGTTCATCAGCTCCTGAATTCTGGCGTGGAGCTGGGCTGCAGATTCACTGTTGTTCATCTTGATTATGTACAGCATGTTTAGTAGTAGGTCCCTCTTGCTGATTCGGGTGTTGGAGGTTCCTTCATGCAACTCAATTAGCTTACCCCAGAGATCCTTTGCACTGTTGAATGGTCCCACCCGGTTCAGCTCTTCTTTGGTTAGGTCGCATTGGAGTGTTTGAGTCGCTTTAGCATCGGCCTCGATCTTTCTTTTGAGTGCGATATCCCATTCGGTGTATGATTGTGGCACTCCTTCAGCGTTTTTAGGGATTTCCAGTCCAGATTGGATAATTATCCACATGTCCACCTGAGTTTTCAAGTGGACTTCCATCTGACTCTCCCAGTAGGAGAAATCCTCCCCACTGAAAAGTGGTGGTCTGGCTGTACTGAACCCTTCTTGCATGGCCATTTAGAGATTACCTGAAATAGAATTAAAAAGAACTGTCCCAAGACTTGGTCTTGGATTAGTAGTGCGGGAAGAAGATATATATAAAAAAATTATCGAGTGGTGTTACACCAACCTCGATTAATGATAAAAATTTGATCGAAAAAGGAATTAAAAATATTGAAAAAAAAATCCGAAAACTCCCAAATTGGTGGTTGCACCAAATTTGAGCTTCCCCGCTCTGATACCACTTGTTGGATCGAGAAAACACGATAGAGGGGGGTGAATATCGTGAAAGCATTTCGGATTAGAAAAGAGAATGCGCAGCGGAAATTTAACTCAAAACACACGGAACACAAGTTTTTTACTTGGTTCGGAGTCGCGGTCGGCTCCTACTCCAAGGCCCACGGTCCTTGACCATTTACTGCGGGCAATTCTATAATGGCGCAATGATTTACAAATATTGTTACAATAGTAGTGCAATAAAGAAAATTATACTCTTCGTTACCGACGCATGGTGTGGATCGTACTTCGGAGCTGAGGGTCGTCGTCGGCGCTAAAATCTCGAGATCGGAGGTTTCCGGAGCAGAGCGCTTGAACGAAGAGCGTAGAGGGGTTCGAAAATTGATGTGTTGAAGCCTTGGGGTCGAGCCCCTTTTATAGCACTCTTGGGGGCACCTTGGACGTTGGGGGCGCCTGACACGTGCCTTCGGATCCGAGAAACCTCATCCGAAGCTCGGTCAGCGCTTATCCCTCTAGAATCGGCCTCGGAACTGACGGGGGCGCCCGGGACACTGGGGGTGCCCCGGTTGACTTGGTCTGCTGGCTTCGCGACTGATTTCTCTTCGATCGCTGGTTGGCTTGGACCCAGGGCGCCCGAGACATCCAGGGCGCCCAAGAACTTGAGGGCGCCTGTCCCAATGAGCTTCCGAAGCTGTTCTTGCTTAGTTGTTCGTTTGGCTTTGACCCTGGGCGCCCGGGACCTCCCGGGCGCCTTGCCCAGCTGCTGCCCCTCTCCTTTGGGGCGTTCTGAGCTGCAGAAACACGTTCCTTTGGTCCCTGCATCCAAGGTTAGTTCCACAACAAACAAGGCAAGAAATGTTAGGTTTTTACAGCCGTAGCTGTCTTGGTTCTGACTTCGGGTCTCCCAAATGGAACCCTTGTTGGGTTCTACCGGCACAAAAACATAAAAAACGCAGCGGAAACAAGAACCCACGAGCGATCCATGCGAAAGAAAAACTCGTACAAAGTTGATCTACATCTACTTCTAAAGAAGATATACCTTCGAAGCGTGCCCTTTACTTATCCCGCTCGTCCAAGGTGCGCCGGATCTCTTTCACGTTCAAGTGTCCGTGCCTCTATTCGTATCCACACGGACACAATCTCTCAACTTCGAGTCTGAGTCTGAGTCAGACTCGGGTGCAGGTTGAGGCTTCTTCTTGACCATTTTTCCTGTCTTGCCTACAACAAAAGCAATGCCTTTCTCAGCCAGGGTGCAATTAGTCTGCTCATGTAATTCAAGTTCGGAAAATAACTCATCTAATTTGATTTTAGAAAGATCCCTTGAAATTTTGTACGCATCTACCATAGATTCCCACAAAGTATTTCTCGGGAAAGCATTAAGAGTATACCTGATCAGGTCACGGTTCTCTACCTTGTGACCGATTGTGTGTAGACCGTTCATCAGCTCCTGAATTCTGGTGTGGAGCTGGGCTGCAGATTCACTGTTGTTCATCTTGATTATGTACAGCATGTTTAGTAGTAGGTCCCTCTTGCTGATTCGGGTGTCGGAGGTTCCTTCATGCAACTCAATTAGCTTACCCCAGAGATCCTTTGCACTGTTGAATGGTCCCACCCGGTTCAGCTCTTCTTTGGTTAGGTCGCATTGGAGTGTTTGAGTCGCTTTAGCATCGGCCTCGATCTTTCTTTTGAGTGCGATATCCCATTCGGTGTATGATTGTGGCACTCCTTCAGCGTTTTTAGGGATTTCCAGTCCAGATTGGATAATTATCCACATGTCCACCTGAGTTTTCAAGTGGACTTCCATCTGACTCTCCCAGTAGGAGAAATCCTCCCCACTGAAAAGTGGTGGTCTGGCTGTACTGAACCCTTCTTGCATGGCCATTTAGAGATTCCCTGAAATAGAATTAAAAAGAACTGTCCCAAGACTTGGTCTAGGATTAGTAGTGCTGGAAGAAGATATATAAAAAAAAATTATCGAGTGGTGTTGCACCAACCTCGATTAATGATAAAAATTCGATCGAAAAAGGAATTAAAAATTTTGAAAAAAAAAAATCCGAAAACTCCCAAACTGGTGGTTGCACCAAATTTGAGCTTCCCCACTCTGATACCACTTGTTGGATCTGTAACGACCCAGAAAATTCTCTTAATATTTTCTTAAAATATTGAGCATGTCTAGATAATTTTCCGAGGGACCTAGAAATATTAATACAAAAGGTGGCCTAGAAATCCATATTTTCTCATTTAAATGGAGAAAACTAAGTACTAATGGGCCTTATATAGGCTTTTTAGTACCATAATTATTGGAGAATTTTAGTGGAAAATTAATATAAATATAAAGGGGTTTTAATGAGAAATATTAACATAATTATGGGGAAATTTTTAGAGGATTTCGGAATTTTGGGAAAAATCATAGGAAAATAAAAGGAAAATAAAATAAAAATAAGGTGCATGGATCAAGGATTGAACCTTGGACCTCTTGTACAACCATGCATGCTCTAACCAACTCACCTAGTAAGGGAATGTTATGAGAAAATGAAGTGGATATTGGTTAAGGCTTAGAAGAAGATGAAGGGTCATGAAGAGACTCTTCATTTGCCTGCTTGATGAGTTATAAAGAGGGGGGTTTGGGAGTTACTTCTTCCTTCTATCAATTGCATTTTCTTCCTCCCTCCTCCCTCATCCTAGCCGAACACCACAAGGGTGATTCTCCCTTGGAAAAGCTCCACAAGAAGGTCTCATCACCAAGATCTAAGGATTTTCCAAGGATACAAAGGCAAGGGGGTTCAAGGGTCCAAAGATTTTACAATTTCCTTCTCTTTTAAGGTTTAAAAATCAAGATCAACCAAGGTAAGACTCCCTCACCTATGGTATAATAGTTCCTTATGTTTTAGCATGATTTATTGGTTGGTTTTTGGACTTGATGTTGAAAGAAACAAAACCAAGCACCCTAGAGACCCTATGGGTTTCGGCCACTAGGTTTTAGGGTCCATGATGATGCTAAATCTTGATAATGTTGTTTAATGTTCTCTCATGATGTCTAGAGATTAAATATAATTTTTGAGAATTTTTGGGGTACCCTAGGATACCCTAAAGTTTCGGCCAACTTCAAGAACCCTTGGGTAGGGTTGGGTCTAAAACTTCAAGTATGTGTTTTATGTATTATCACGATATAAGGGAGATGGAGGATAATTATGTGAATTTTCACATGGCCTAGAGACCCTATGAGTTTTGGCCAAGATGTGCTAATAGGGTAAAAGTTAGGACTTAGTTCAAGTAAGGGCCCCAATGGCCCCTATGGTAAGGTATGGTTGATGTTTAATGATTGATTGGGGATTTTAATGAAATTTTTCCATGCCCCCATGGCTTTACATGTTTCGGCCAGCCCTAGGAAGGAGGGCTAAAGGTTAGGGTTAACCCTAATCATGAGCCCCAATGGCTTCCTATGGACTCATAGATGATGTATGGTTGTTCCTTTACATTATGCTATCTTACATGTTTATGGAATTGATGAAACTCCTCCCTATAGGTTTCGGCCAGCCATGTATCTAGGGTTTGGGGTGGAGTTAGGGTTCAAATAATGATGGTTTATGTTTACCATGAAGTGTATATACATATATATAGGTTCAAGCATGTGGTAGAAATCATACCATGTTTTATGTTTGTATGGTTATGATTGGGTGTCATGCTTAATAGGGTTATTTATCAATGTCTTATGTTTTATGCCATGCACTTGGATGGTAGGTAGCATGTTTATGGAAGTCCTACCTATGTATGCTTATGTTATGTAGAGAACCATACTATGTTATATGCTCATGTTATGTTAAGAACCATGCTATGTTATTGTGTATGTTCATGATATGAATGATGCCATGATAAGTATGTTAGGTTTATGTTCATGATAAGAATGATGCCATCCTAAGTATGTTAGGTTTATGTTCATGATATGAATGATGCCATGATAAGTATGTTAGGTTTATGTTTATGATAAGAATGATGCCATGATAAGTATGTTAGGTTTATGTTCATGATAAGAACGATGCCACGATGAGCATGTTAGGTTTATGTTCATGATAAGAATGATTCCATGATAAGTACGTTATGTTTATGTTCCTGATAAGAATGATATATGTCATGTCTTACGAATAATGATGCATGCCATGTTTTATGAATGATGATGCAAACCATGTTTTATGAAAGAAGATGCATGCCATGTTATGAATGAAAGATGATGCTTATGTCATTAAGGCATAAATATGCTAAACGGCACGGTCGATGGTCGACGGTACGACGGTCGTGAGGACCGGTAAATGGGCCGGTAGACGGGCCGAGCCGTAACAAGTTATGCTATATTAAAGATGCCATGAATGTCTTATGAATGATGAAGCATGTAAAGTATTTTACTTTATGAATGGGCTTGTACCGGACCGAAGTATGGGTCCAAGGGATGTGCACCTTAAGAACGCCCCGGTTCTGGACTACCGACTATGCTGTCCACGGTTCTGGCACTACCGAAGCTGTTCAACAGGAATGGACACCTTAAGAATGCCTCGGTTCGGGGACTACCGACTATGCTGTCCTTACCCTAGTGGGTCGAGGCTAGCTACCTCGTATTTACTTAGGGATGCGCGCTTATGATGTATGTATGTGGTACAAGCCAGGGCCCAATGATATGATGATTATGTTTAAGCATTTAAAAGTATTTTTTAAAAGTTAAGCATCCTTATGTATATGCATTCCACTCATGCATTCATCCATGTTATGCATTATGCTATGCTGATAAGATTTTTATGCTTACGCTTCATGTTAAGAAATATGCATGAGAGTAAATGATCTATGTCATGATTATGTTAAGAGGATGCTCATATGCTATGATAGGAAGTATGCCTATGTGTATGCCACACAGGTTGGTTTACACCTTATAGGCATGTTTATACCATGTATTATGTAATGCTAGGAATGTTTATTATGTTATGTATATACCATGTATTATGCCATGCTAGGAATGTTTATTATGTTATGTATATACCATGTATTATGTCATGCTAGGAATGTTTATTATGTTTATGTTTATGCCATGTAGCATGTCATGCTTAGAATGTTTACTATGTTTACGTTTATGTCATGTCTCATGCCATGATAGGAATGTTCACTTATGTTTATGATCATGCCATGTCAAGTATATGATAAGTGATTCAAGTTGTTATGTTCTAAGTAGAGCACCAAGTATGTTAATGTTTCATGTGCTCATTATGAGATGATGAATAGTTTTTGTGAGTAGGAAAGAGTCTTACTAAGCCTGTGTGCTTATAGTCTTATTTCCTTATACCGCAGATCATTCACGGGGACAATGAGGAAGCAGCAGGAGGGCAAGAAATCATGTGTGTGGTAGTGACTTGGCCCAGGAAACCATGTGTTTATCATTATGCTAGAATCTTACTTTGGTCACTTATATGCTTGAATGCTTGAATAATGACTTATGGAACTCTATGATGCGATGTTAAGTATGACATGATATGATATTTAAGTATGAAGGCAATATGCCGAGTTCCCATGTCATTATGATAAGAATGGTAGTAGGGCATGTATGTATGTCTAAAAGTCTTATTCCGCTGCCTTATGATGTCTACATGCCCTAAGTATGTTAACGTAACGCCGCTTAATAGAAAGAAAAAAAAAATGGGCGTTACAGGTTGGTATCAGAGCAGTAACCATCTCACTACACACACATCAAGCCTTCTTCCTGCCGCTTCCAAGTAAGTACCTCTTTGCATATCTTATGATAGTAAGCACTTTTAAGATACCTTATGTTCTTTTATGGTTCTGGAATATGCAAGTATGAACAATGTTTTATGATGAAAAGTACTTTAGGATATATGTAACACCCCAAAATTTTTCCATATGAAATATTATGAATTAATGAAACATTATTATTATTATGAAATATTATGAATTCATGAAACATTATCATTATTATGAAATTTCATGATGGGCTTGGCTTAATGGGCTTTGATATGGATTAGTGCAAAATGTGATAAAAAGAAGAGGTAGAAAGGAGGAAGCAAGGATTGAACCTTGAACCTCCTAGTTGCACTAATCATGTCATAACCAACACACCAAGCCATGTTTCATGTTGAGAGAATAAGAAACATGCTTGTTAAAGCTAGGGAAGTGAAGAGACATGTCTCTTCATGAGAAAAGTATAAATAAGTGAAGGGAAGTTGGAATAACTTCCTCTCTTCTTCTTCCTCACTCTTCCCTCTTCAAAACCGAAAACTCTCCCCTCCCCTTCTCAAATTTTCGAAACTCCAACCCTAGGTTTCCTCCATAAGAAAAAAAACTCCCAAGAGGGCCCTATAGAGAGACTACCTTCTACTAAAGCAAGGCTAAGGAAAAGAAGCGCAAGAAGGGCTCTCCTCTCCTCCTCTTCAAGGACTTCTTGGGGGAGATTCAAGCGAGAGGATGTAAGTAATCCCCTCACCTGCAGTACAATAGTTTCGAGTGTTTAAAAAGGGTTTAAACATAGGATGAAGCTCTTGATGTTTTCGGCCAAGAAGGTTTTTAGGGCTTGCGAGGGTTTAAACTACTCCTATACTTGCATATGTTTTTCCTCATGATGTGTGACTAAATATATGATGATAATATGATGTTTTCCTTGTCCTTAAGCCCCCAAAAACCCGGAGTAGGCTTGCTGGAATTTTCGGCCAAGGACCTCTTTTAGGGCTTAGAGAGGTTTAAACTCCTAGTATGCTTGATAATGACCCTCCCTATGATATATAAGATGATATGTGATGTAAATATGGTTTATTCATGATTTTAACATGCTTGGAAACTAAGGTATGTATGCTAGAATTTTCTGTAAAGAATGATAAGTAGGACTTAAGAAGGGGTAACAACCCCAACATGCCTTCTAATGTCTCCTCTATGATGCCTACCTTAATGTATGATGTTAGTGTAATGTTTTTCATGGTTTATCATGCTCTAAACTTAGAGTTTATATGCTGGAATTTTCTGATTAAATAAGAATTTGGGCTAAGGGGGAAGCTACAACCCCAATTAGGCATGCCAAGGATGCCCATGATATGCTATGAGTAGTATAGGTGATAACATGTCTTCTCCCATGCTTTTTCATGCTCTAAGAATCATGATGTACATGTCTATGTTTAAGCTCTTTAAGCACCCTTATGTTATGCATGGCTTATGTATGATAAAATGCCTAAGAGATGCTTCCCTGTAAGTCGGGACTAAGAGCACTCTTCATGATAAGATAAGAGGCATGCCATGCTCATGATATGACAATGAAGTGATAGGTTATGATGATATGCTTATGATATGATAAGAATGTGCTATGCAACCCCTAGGTCGACGGACTATGAACGGACCTAGTAAGAAACAAGAATGTGCTATGCTTATGATATGATAAAAATCCATGTATGCTATTTTACTTTGTATAGCTTGTATCGGACCCTAGCAAGGTCCACGGGTGGGCTCCGGATGCAGCCCCTAGGTCGACGGACTATGAACGGACCTAGTAAGGGGATGGGCTCCCGAGACGCCCCTAGGTCGACGGACTATGAACGGACCTAGTAAGGGGATGGGCTCCCGAGACGTCCCTAGGTCGACGGACTATGAACGGACCTAGTTTCCCTAGTAGGTTAGAGATTAGCTACCTCGGCCTATTAGGGATGTGCGCATTATGTATGTATGTATGTGGTACAAGCCGGGATTCCCCAAATGATGATGGATGTATGTTTAAGTACCTATATGTATGATTTTAAGAAAAGCATATGCATGTACTTATCCTATGCATGTTTTCAAAAGAGCATCTTGCATTCGCATTTTGTCATGACTATATGACTATTATGCTATAAAGGTGAATTATATTAAGTTCAAGTATGCTTCTTATGATAAGTACATATGCTCCCTTATGCTATGTTAAGTTAAGTGTTTTTAATGCTATGCACTATTATGACGTGATGCTTTCTCTACTTGATGGAACGTATGATTTTGTGAGTAGGAAGGGATCTTACTAAGCTATATGCTTATAGTTTCCATGTTTCCCTTGTACTGCAGAAAAGGGTAAGGAATGGATAAACTAAAGGGAGCAGCAGGAGGGGCAAAGATGTGTGTGGTGGTGGCATGGTGGAAGAAGATCTACTCATGTTTTGTTTAGTTATGCATATGCTGAGTATTGCATGTTAAATGTTGAATCATACTTACTAAGTTGCTACTTGCTGATTTTTAGACTCATATGGATATTTCATGCTCACTCTCGCTCATATGCTAAGTACTTAGTTTAGACTTGCTAAAGAACTTAATATTATGTTATCCTTCCTCATACTTACTACTCTGTCTTAAGAAATGGCTATGTGGCATGCTTCTATTATGCAAGTAAGAATGTAAAGGTACCTAGCATGCTCTCCTCAATGTCTAAGATGTTTAAAAGGTTTCATGCTTACATGTTCAAGTACAAGATTATACATGTTTCATGTTCAAGTTTCAAGTTTCAAACGCTTCCGCTAAAACGAAAACTATGTTCGCGTAACCCCGCCCTTGTGTGAGAAGGGCGGGCGTTACAGGTTGGTATCAGAGCAGATTTCCCCTCCACCACACACACATCAAGCTTCATCCTGCCGCTTCCAAGTAAGAGATCCTAACCTCGCTTTATTTTGTTTCATGTACAGTAATGATTATATGGAGATGATTTATACTTGCATAACAAAGGAAAGCAGTGTAAATTCTTATGTTAGTTTATTTATCACCTGTACGATAGATATGGTTAGAAGACGTAGCAATCGGGGTAATGGGACCGTACCCCCACCCGATATGATGCAGGTGATGACAGACCTGCAGCGTCAGGTCACTGAACAACAACAGATAATAAACACTCTGATGACCCAACAGGGGAACACTGCAACCCCGCAGGGAAGTCAGAATGTGATACCTACTGAGCCTCCAACTGCACAGGCACCCCCGGACACTCCGGCCAGAGGAGTCCGACAGGAGGCCTATCTGGTTCAGTGGCAGAGACTGAAGCCGGAAAAGTTCTCTGGCACCTGCGAGCCCTGGGACGCCCAGGCCTGGCTCAAGACAGTTGAGAGCACAGTGGAATTATTAGACTGGCCCGAGCATGAGAAAATTAAATGTGTCTCGTTCTGTCTCACTGGCGACGCCAGGATGTGGTGGGAACGGGTAAAAGCTAGAAGGTCAGTGGATCAGAGGAAGTGGAAGGACTTCGAGTCCAAATTTATGGAGGAATTCTTTAATATGCAAGATTATGATGTGATATTGGGCATGGATTTCTTGAACAAATATGGCGCCTCTATTGAGTGCCGTAAACGAAGAGTTATCTTCCGACCTGAGGCGGAAATTCTATTCGAATTTATCGGAGAGCCGAAGAAGAGGACAAGCAAATTCTTGTCGACTCTGAAAGCAAGAAAGATGTTAGAAAAGGGATGCTCTGGATTTCTAGCTTATGTGGTTGATACCAGTCCTACAGAGGGCCCGAAGCTAGAAGACGTCAAAGTCGTATGCAATTACCCAGAGGTATTTCCCGATGACTTACCAGGGTTAGCACCTGAAAGAGATATAGAATTTGGAATTGAATTGGTTCCTGGTACTAACCCCATTTCTAAGGCACCATACCGTATAGCGCCGACAGAATTAAAGGAATTACAGGGACAGTTACAGGAGCTGCTTGACAAGGGACTCATCCGCCCTAGTCATTCCCCCTGGGGAGCTCCCGTACTGTTCGTGAAAAAGAAGGATGGGTCGATGCGAATGTGTATCGACTATCGGGCGCTGAACAACGTGACTATCAAGAACAGGTCCCCTCTACCCAGGATAGATGACATGTTCGATCAACTGAAGGGAGCCACGGTCTTCTCTAAAATTGACCTGAGATCTGGTTATCACCAAGTCAGGGTGAAAAAGGAGGATATACCGAAGACGGCTTTCCGAACCAGATACGGACATTATGAGTTCGTAGTTATGCCATTTGGAGTTACCAATGCTCCAGCTATGTTTATGGATTTAATGAATCGGGTATTCTCGGCATTCCTCGACAGATTTGTTATTGTCTTTATCGACGATATCCTTATATATTCGAGAACTCCCGAAGAACATGCTGAGCACCTGAGTATAGTACTACAGATTCTTCAGAAGGAACAACTGTATGCTAAATTTTCCAAATGCGAGTTCTAGCTCGATCAAGTATCATTCTTGGGACATGTGATCTCCAAGGAAGGAGTAATGGTGGACCCAATTAAAATCGAAGCCGTGAGTAACTGGAATAGACCCAAGAATGCTAGTGAAATCAGAAGTTTCCTTGGGCTAGCATGCTATTACAGAAAATTCGTAGAGAACTTCTCTCGAATTGCAGCCCCTATGACAGCTCTTACAAAGAAATACAAGAAATATGTATGGACCGAGAAATGTGAGAAGAGCATTACTGAACTGAAAAGGAGGCTGACTAGCGCTCCAATATTGACTCTTCCAGAGAGCGATATGGGTTTCGATATGTACAGCGACGCATCCAAACTTGGACTCGGAGCTGTGCTTATGCAAAATGGGAAGGTAATTGCCTATGCCTCTAGGCAACTGAAGGAACATGAAAGAAACTACCCTACCCATGACTTAGAGTTAGCAGCGATGGTCTTTGCACTGAAAATATGGAGGCACTATCTATATGGAACTCAGTGTAAAGTTTATACAGACCACCAGAGTCTGCGGTATTTCTTCACCCAGAAAGATCTGAATATGAGACAGCGCAGATGGCTCGAATTGGTCAAGGATTATGATTGTGAGATCCTGTACCATCCGGGAAAAGCCAACAAGGTAGCCGATGCTCTCAGTAGAAATCATGTGCTGCTTTAATGTCTTTGTCGGCTTTGTCACAACCCTTAGGGGAAGAAATTATGAATTACGGGATTGAAATCATATCAGGACAGTTGTCCACCCTGATGATTGCGCCGACATTATTCGACGATATTCTGGAAAAGCAGAACCATGATCCGAGTCTTCAGAGAATCAAGCAAGAGGTTCTCGATGGCAAGGACGATGGATTTAGGATTTTGGACAGCGGAGTTTTATATCTTCGGGACCGATTATGTGTTCCCGACGACTCCGACTTACGGACAAGAATCCTCGAGGAAGCTCACGGAACACCTTATGCGATGCATCCTGGGTCTACCAAGATGTATCAAGATCTGAGGAGCAAGTTTTGGTGGTCCGGTATGAAGCGAGATGTAGCCCACTATATCAGTATGTGTTTGACCTGCCAGAGGGTCAAAGCAGAACACCAGAGGCCTGGGGGAGTTCTGCAACCTCTAGCAATTCCCGAGTGGAAATGGGAAGACATCTCCATGGATTTCATCTCTGGGCTGCCTAGAACGACGAACGGATATGATGGTATATGGGTTATTGTGGACAGACTCACCAAGTCTGCCCATTTTCTGGCTATCAGGATGACCTACTCAGTAGAGCAGCTAGCTCAATTGTACGTCAAGGAAATTATCCGACTGCACGGGGTTCCCAAGACCATTATCTCTGATAGGGATGGTCGATTTACTTCAGATTTTTGGGGACACGTACAGAAGGCTCTTGGCACGAAGCTGAAATTCAGTACTGCCTTTCACCCCCAGACTGACGGGCAAACTGAAAGAGTAAACCAGATATTAGAGGACATGTTACGAGCTTGTGCCTTGGATTTCAAGGGAAGCTGGTGTCGATACCTGAGCCTGGCAGAGTTTGCTTATAACAACAGTTATCAGGCTACTATCGGGATGGCACCGTACGAAGCACTATACGGAAGGAAATGCAGATCTCCTATATGCTGGCTTGAGAGTGGTGAAAAGAAGGAGATGGGACTCCAGACGGATATTATAGACGAAACCACTCAGGCTATAAAGAATATCCGCCAGAGGATAGAGACTGCTCAGAGTCGGCAGAAAAGCTACGCTGACAAGCGACGCAGACCATTAGAGTTTGAGGTTGGGGATTCAGTATTCCTGAAAGTGGCCCCTATGAAAGGGGTAATGAGATTCGGGAAGAAAGGGAAACTGAGTCCGAGATATGTGGGACCGTATCAGATTCTGAGACGGGTAGGCAAAGTGGCCTACGAACTGGAGTTACCGCCAGAAATGTCGGCTATCCACAATGTCTTCCATGTATCAATGCTCAGGAAATGTACCTCTGATGTGAATCAGATGATAGAGCCCCAACCAGTACAAGATCAAGAGAACTTAAGTTCCGAACGCCGACCTATACAGATCTTAGACCGGGAAGTCAAAAAGCTAAGGAACAAGGAAGTACCCTTAGTAAAGGTTCTGTGGCGGAACGAACAATTCGAAGAAGCCACGTGGGAACAAGAGGAGGCAATACGATTAAAGTATCCGGAATTATTTTAAAGTTCGGGACGAACTTTTTATAAGGTATGGAGGATTGTAACACCCCAAAATTTTCCCATATGAAATATTATGAATTCATGAAACATTATTATTATTATGAAATATTATGAATTCATGAAACATTATCATTATTATGAAATTTCATGATGGGCTTGGCTTAATGGGCTTTGATATGGATTAGTGCAAAATGTGATAAAAAGAAGAGGTAGAAAGGAGGAAGCAAGGATTGAACCTTGAACCTCCTAGTTGCACTAATCATGTCATAACCAACACACCAAGCCATGTTTCATGTTGAGAGAATAAGAAACATGCTTGTTAAAGCTAGGGAAGTGAAGAGACATGTCTCTTCATGAGAAAAGTATAAATAAGTGAAGGGAAGTTGGAATAACTTCCTCTCTTCTTCTTCCTCACTCTTCCCTCTTCAAAACCGAAAACTCTCCCCTCCCCTTCTCAAATTTTCGAAACTCCAACCCTAGGTTTCCTCCATAAGAAAAAAAACTCCCAAGAGGGCCCTATAGAGAGACTACCTTCTACTAAAGCAAGGCTAAGGAAAAGAAGCGCAAGAAGGGCTCTCCTCTCCTCCTCTTCAAGGACTTCTTGGGGGAGATTCAAGCGAGAGGATGTAAGTAATCCCCTCACCTGCATTACAATAGTTTCGAGTGTTTAAAAAGGGTTTAAACATAGGATGAAGCTCTTGATGTTTTCGGCCAAGAAGGTTTTTAGGGCTTGCGAGGGTTTAAACTACTCCTATACTTGCATATGTTTTTCCTCATGATGTGTGACTAAATATATGATGATAATATGATGTTTTCCTTGTCCTTAAGCCCCCAAAAACCCGGAGTAGGCTTGCTGGAATTTTCGGCCAAGGACCTCTTTTAGGGCTTAGAGAGGTTTAAACTCCTAGTATGCTTGATAATGACCCTCCCTATGATATATAAGATGATATGTGATGTAAATATGGTTTATTCATGATTTTAACATGCTTGGAAACTAAGGTATGTATGCTGGAATTTTCTGTAAAGAATGATAAGTAGGACTTAAGAAGGGGTAACAACCCCAACATGCCTTCTAATGTCTCCTCTATGATGCCTACCTTAATGTATGATGTTAGTGTAATGTTTTTCATGGTTTATCATGCTCTAAACTTAGAGTTTATATGCTGGAATTTTCTGATTAAATAAGAATTTGGGCTAAGGGGGAAGCTACAACCCCAATTAGGCACGCCAAGGATGCCCATGATATGCTATGAGTAGTATAGGTGATAACATGTCTTCTCCCATGCTTTTTCATGCTCTAAGAATCATGATGTACATGTCTATGTTTAAGCTCTTTAAGCACCCTTATGTTATGCATGCTTATGTATGATGAAATGCCTAAGAGATGCTTCCCTGTAAGTCGGGACTAAGAGCACTCTTCATGATAAGATAAGAGGCATGTCATGCTCATGATATGACAATGAAGTGATAGGTTATGATGATATGCTTATGATATGATAAGAATGTGCTATGCAACCCCTAGGTCGACGGACTATGAACGGACCTAGTAAGAAACAAGAATGTGCTATGCTTATGATATGATAAAAATCCATGTATGCTATTTTACTTTGTATGGCTTGTACCGGACCCTAGCAAGGTCCACGGGTGGGCTCCGGATGCAGCCCCTAGGTCAACGGACTATGAACGGACCTAGTAAGGGGATGGGCTCCCGAGACGCCCCTAAGTCGACGGACTATGAACGGACCTAGTAAGGGGATGGGCTCCCGAGACGCCCCTAGGTCGACGGACTATGAACGGACCTAGTTTCCCTAGTAGGTTAGAGATTAGCTACCTCGGCCTATTAGGGATGCGCACATTATGTATGTATGTATGTGGTACAAGCCGGGATTCCCCAAATGATGATGGATGTATGTTTAAGTACCTATATGTATGATTTTAAGAAAAGCATATGCATGTACTTATCCTATGCATGTTTTCAAAAGAGCATCTTGCATTCGCATTTTGTCATGACTATATGACTATTATGCTATAAAGGTGAATTATATTAAGTTCAAGTATGCTTCTTATGATAAGTACATATGCTCCCTTATGCTATGTTAAGTTAAGTGTTTTTAATGTTATGCACTATTATGACGTGATGCTTTCTCTACTTGATGGAACGTATGATTTTGTGAGTAGGAAGGGATCTTACTAAGCTATATGCTTATAGTTTCCATGTTTCCCTTGTACTGCAGAAAAGGGTAAGGAATGGATAAACTAAAGGGAGCAGCAGGAGGGGCAAAGATGTGTGTGGTGGTGGCATGGTGGAAGAAGATCTACTCATGTTTTGTTTAGTTATGCATATGCTGAGTATTGCATGTTAAATGTTGAATCATACTTACTAAGTTGCTACTTGCTGATATTTAGACTCATATGGATATTTCATGCTCACTCTCGCTCATATGCTAAGTACTTAGTTTAGACTTGCTAAAGAACTTTAGTATTATGTTATCCTTCCTCATACTTACTACTCTGTCTTAAGAAATGGCTATGTGGCATGCTTCTATTATGCAAGTAAGAATGTAAAGGTACCTAGCATGCTCTCCTCAATGTCTAAGATGTTTAAAAGGTTTCATGCTTACATGTTCAAGTACAAGATTATACATGTTTCATGTTCAAGTTTCAAGTTTCAAACGCTTCCGCTAAAACGAAAACTATGTTCGCGTAATCCCGCCCTAGTGTGAGAAGGACGGGCGTTACAATATATAACTATGAATGATACTTTATCTTATATTTTATTATGAAACCATACACTTTAGGATTTAATATACGGGTAGGAATAACCAAGACTTATACTAGTCGCACTTGTCTTTTATGAAGAGAAGCATGGCTAGAAGACAGAGTAATAGGATTAATGAGACTACTTCATCGCTCGACCTGATGCTCAACATACCTTATATCATAACCTATCTTAAGTCACATCATAAGACCATCATGTATAAGTATTCTACCTTATACATTAGGTCTAAGTTAGACACAACACAATTAGTCATAAGTGTGACTCAACCTTATGTTCATAAACATAGTGTTAATTGAGCACCATCATAATATTAGTAATTAAGGTGAACCTAGTATTAACATAATGTTATATAACCTGTACATTATATGAGTTACCAATCATATAATATAATTATGTTCTGTTATATAAAGCAAATGATAATAATATGAGAGTGTGTACTAATATAGGATTATTATAAATATAACTATACTAATTCCTTATCATATAAGTATTGTCATAATTCACCTGTCATATAGGTTCTTAATATGAGCCTACCTACAGGTTGACATGTATCATCTCAACCTATAAGTTATCACCTATACATATTATTCCATAAGCAAATTTTAGGTATTATACCTATAATTTATATGATAAATAACTATAATTTATGATATTATGTATAACCTATAATATAGTCTCATGTAGGGGATTATATGATAGCCTACATACATAAGATTATAACACTCTCACCTATGTTAGCGTATAGTATTAGTTCCATTATACTAATACTAATATAAATAATGGTATAAGTCATACGGTATAACCTAAAATGATATGCATAGGGTAGTGTCCTAATTATATTAACACTTATTATAGATTATGGGTCCACTATATTTTTATACTAATTATAAATATTAGACTTATCAACGTATGTTTCACTATTATCTTATATATAATATATAAGATTACCTTAAGTTATTTTATGATAATATAATAAATATGATCTCACTTATCATATAATAACCATTAACTAATATAATTCATAGCTAATGTTGTGAACTAATGTTTCAGAAGCATACTATTATTAGGTTTACCCATAATTATAATAACTATATAATTATGATATATGCATATAATTACATCATAGAGCTATTAATGACACTAGCTCAATTATATGCTAAGGAGATAATCAGATTTTATGGAGTTCCCAAGACCATCATCTCAAATAGGGATGGTCGTTTCACCTCCCATTTTTGGGAGTGTGTCCAGAAGTCCCTCGGCACTAAATTGCGGTTTAGCACCGCCTTTCACCCTCAAACTGATGGGCAAACTGAACGGGTGAATCAGGTGCTAGAAGACATGTTGCGAGCTTGTGCCTTGGATTTCAAAGGGAGCTGGTATGGGAGGAGATGTAGGTCTCCGATCTGTTGGTACGAGGGTGGTGAAAAGAAGGAAATGGAGCTCACAACGGAGGTCATTGACAGCACCACCCGAGCTATACAGAATATTCGACAACGGATAGAAGATGCTCAGAGCCGGCAGAAGAGTTATGCTGATGTCCGGTGTAGACCACTGGAATTTAGTGTTGGGGATTTGGTGTTCCTGAAAGTGGCTCCTATGAAAGGGGTGACAAGATTTGGGAGGAAAGGAAAACTAAGTCTGCGTTATGTGGGGCCGTACTTGATTTTGAAAAGAGTTGGTAAGGTGGCATAGGAGCTGGAGCTGCCTTCAGAGATGTCGGCCATTCATAATGTGTTCCATGTGTTAACGCTTAAAAAGTGTATCCCAAATATGGACCAAGTGATCGAGTCACAGACAGTACAAGTGCAGGAGGACCTAAGCTATGAAAGCAGACCGATCCAAAGCTTGAATCGGGAAGTCAAGAAGCTAAGGAGTAAGGAAGTACTCTTAGTCAAGGTCCTATGGCAAAGTCAACGGTTCGAAGAAGCTACCTGGGAACGCGAGGACGAGATGTGGCGCAAGTACCCGGAGCTATTCTAAGATCGAGGACGAACTTTCACGAGGTATGGGGGATTGTAACGACCCGGAAAACTCTCTTAATATTTTTTCTTAAAATATTGAGCATGTCTAGATAATTTTCCGAGAGACCTAGAAATATTAATACAAAAGGTGGCCTAGAAATCCATATTTTCTCATTTAAATTGAGAAAACTAAGTACTAATGGGCCTTATATGGGCTTTTTAGTACCATAATTATTGGAGAATTTTAGGGAAAAATTAATATAAATATAAAGGGGTTTTAATGAGAAATATTAACATAATTATGGGGAAATTTTTAGAGGATTTTCGGAATTTTGGGAAAAATCATAGGAAAATAAAAGGAAAATAAAATAAAAATAAGGTGCATGGACCAAGGATTGAACCTTGGACCTCTTGTACAACCATGCATGCTCTAACCAACTCACCTAGTAAGGGAATGTTATGAGGAAATGAAGTGGATATTGGTTAAGGCTTAGAAGAAGATGAAGGGTCATGAAGAGACTCTTCATTTGCCTCCTTGATGAGTTATAAAGAGGGGGGTTTGGGAGTTACTTCTTCCTTCCATCAATTGCATTTTCTTCCTCCCTCCTCCCTCATCCTAGCCGAACACCACAAGGGTGATTCTCCCTTGGAAAAGCTCCACAAGAAGGTCTCATCACCAAGATCTAAGGATTTTCCAAGGATACAAAGGCAAGGGGGTTCAAGGGTCCAAATATTTTACAATTTCCTTCTCTTTTAAGGTTTAAAAATCAAGATCAACCAAGGTAAGACTCCTTCACCTGTGGTATAATAGTTCCTTATGTTTTAGCATGATTTATTGGTTGGTTTTTGGACTTGATGTTGAAAGAAACAAAACCAAGCACCCTAGAGACCCTATGGGTTTCGGCCACTAGGTTTTAGGGTCCATGATGATGCTAAAAATCTTGATAATGTTGTTTAATGTTCTATCATGATGTCTAGAGATTAAATATAATTTTTGAGAATTTTTGGGGTACCCTAGGATACCCTAAAGTTTCGGCCAACTTCAAGAACCCTTGGGTAGGGTTGGGTCTAAAACTTCAAGTATGTGTTTTATGTATTATCATGATATAAGGGAGATGGAGGATGATTATGTGAATTTTCACATGGCCTAGAGACCCTATGAGTTTCGGCCAAGATGTGCTAATAGGGTAAAAGTTAGGACTTAGTTCAAGTAAGGGCCCCAATGGCCCCTATGGTAAGGTATGGTTGATGTTTAATGATTGATTGAGGATTTTAATGAAATTTTTCCATGCCCCCATGGCCTTACATGTTTCGGCCAGCCCTAGGAAGGAGGGCTAAAGGTTAGGGTTAACCATAATCATGAGCCCCAATGGCTTCCTATGGACTCATAGATGATGTATGGTTGTTCCTTTACCTTATGTTATCTTACATGTTTATGGAATTGATGAAACTCCTCCCTATAGGTTTCGGCCAGCCATGTATCTGGGGTTTGGGGTGGAGTTAGGGTTCAAATAATGATGGTTTATGTTTACCATGAAGTGTATATACACATATATAGGTTCAAGCATGTGGTAGAAATCATACCATGTTTTATGTTTGTATGGTTATGATTGGGTGTCATGCTTAATAGGGTTATTTATGAATGTCTTATGTTTTATGCCATGCACTTGGATGGTAGGTAGCATGTTTATGGAAGTCCTACCTATGTATGCTTATGTTATGTAGAGAACCATACTATGTTATATGCTCATGTTATGTTAAGAACCATGCTATGTTATTGTGTATGTTCATGATATGAATGATGCCATGATAAGTATGTTAGGTTTATGTTCATGATAAGAATGATGTCATGCTAAGTATGTTAGGTTTATGTTCATGATATGAATGATGCCATGATAAGTATGTTAGGTTTATGTTTATGATAAGAATGATGTCATGATAAGTATGTTAGGTTTATGTTCATGATAAGAACGATGCCACGATGAGCATGTTAGGTTTATGTTCATGATAAGAATGATGCCATGATAAGTACGTTATGTTTATGTTCCTTATAAAAATGATATATGCCATGTCTTACGAATGATGATGCATGCCATGTTTTATGAATGATGATGCAAGCCATGTTTTATGAAAGAAGATGCATGCCATGTTATGAATGAAAGATGATGCTTATGTCATTAAGGCATAAATATGCTAAATGGCACGGTCGATGGTCGACGGTACGACGGTCGTGAGGACCGGTAAATGGGCCGGTAGACGGGCCGAGCCGTAACAAGTTATGCTATATTAAAGATGCCATGAATGTCTTATGAATGATGAAGCATGTAAAGTATTTTACTTTATGAATGGGCTTGTACCGGACCAAAGTATGGGTCCAAGGGATGGGCACCTTAAGAACGCCCCGGTTCTGGACTACCGACTATGCTGTCCACGGTTCTGGCACTACCGAAGCTGTGCAACAGGGATGGGCACCTTAAGAACGCCTCGGTTCGGGGACTACCGACTATGCTATCCTTACCCTAGTAGGTCGAGGCTAGCTACCTCGTATTTACTTAGGGATGCACGCTTATGATGTATGTATGTGGTACAAGCCAGGGCCCAATGATATGATGATTATGTTTAAGCATTTAAAAGTATGTTTTTAAAAGTTAAGCATCCTTATGTATATGCATTCCACTCATGCATTTATCCATGTTATGCATTATGCTATACTGATAAGATTTTTATGCTTACGCTTCATGTTAAGAAATATGCATGAGAGTAAATGATCTATGTCATGATTATGTTAAGAGGATGCTCATATGCTATGATAGGAAGTATGCCTATGTGTATGCCACACAGGTTGGTTTACACCTTATAGACATGTTTATACCATGTATTATGCCATACTAGGAATGTTTATTATGTTATGTATATACCATGTATTATGCCATGCTAGGAATGTTTATTATGTTATGTATATACCATGTATTATGCCATGCTAGGAATGTTTATTATGTTTATGTTTATGCCATGTAGCATGTCATGCTTAGAATGTTTACTATGTTTACGTTTATGCCATGTCTCATGCCATGATAGGAATGTTCACTTATGTTTATGATCATGCCATGTCAAGTATATGATAAGTGATTCAAGTTGTTATGTTCTAAGTAGAGCACCAAGTATGTTAATGTTTCATGTGCTCATTATGAGATGATGAATGGTTTTTGTGAGTAGGAAAGAGTCTTACTAAGCATGTGTGCTTATAGTCTTATTTCCTTATATCGCAGATCATTCACGGGGACAATGAGGAAGCAGCAGGAGGGCAAGAAATCATGTGTGTGGTAGTGACTTGGCCCAGGAAACCATGTGTTTATCATTATGCTAGAATCTTACTTTGGTCACTTATATGCTTGAATGCTTGAATAATGACTTATGGAACTCTATGATGCGATGTTAAGTATGACATGATATGATGTTTAAGTATGAAGGCAATATGCCGAGTTCCCATGTCATTATGATAAGAATGGTAGTAGGGCATGTATGTATGTCTAAAAGTCTTATTCCGCTGCCTTATGATGTCTACATGCCCTAAGTATGTTAA
>JAGFNQ010003289.1:363794-497660 GCA_024364735.1 Boesenbergia rotunda
CCCCAAGACCAAATTGTTGGAGACATCCATCATGGGTTAGAACTAGATTCATTTTTTCCGGAATGAGGCTAATGAAGTTGCCCTAATTTAGAAATTGAACCTAGAAAAATTGATGAATCATTAAATGATCCCGATTGGATCATTACAATGCAAGATGAGCTAGGTCAATTCGAAAGGAGTCAAGTTTGGGACTTAGTCCCTAGACCCAAGAAGACCACCATCATTGGAACTAAAATGGGTCTTCAAAACAAATTGAACCATAAGGGAGAAATCATTAGAAACAAGGCACGCTTAGTAGCCAAGGGCTACAGTCAAGTTGAAGGCCTTGATTATGATACCTATGCTCCCGTGGCACGATTAGAGTCCATCCGATTGATGCTTGCATTTGCAGCTCATCGTGGTTTCAAATTATATCAAATGGACGTCAAATCGGCCTTCCTGAATGGTTTGATTAGAGAAGAGGTACGTCGAACAACCTCCGGGGTTTGAGAGTACCGAATTTCTAAACCACGTGTTCAAGCTCAAAAGGCACTTTATGGCCTTAAACAACACCCCGAGCTTAGTATGAGCGGTTGTCACATTCCTAATTGAGAAGGGCTTCGTTAGAGGCCAAATAGACCCTACACTATTTCTACGAAGAGATGGTGACAATATTTTTTAGCCCAAGTATATGTCGATGACATAATTTGTGGCTCAAATAATAAGAGCTATTTAAATGAGTTCATTGGACACATGGAGAGTGAGTTTGAAATGAGTCTAGTGGGAGAGTTGACCTTCTTTCTTGGACTTGAAATCAAGCAAACTCGCGATGGTATCCATGTGCACCAATCAAAGTATACACAAGAAATGCTTCGCAAATTCAACATGAATGATTCAAAAGAGGTAACCACTCCTATGGCTACAAACACCAGATTAGACAATGATGAAAGTGGTAAACCCGTTGTTTTGACTCAATATCAAAGCATGATAGGCAGTTTGCTATACCTTACAGCTAGTCGACCTGATATATTATTCGCTGTGGGTATGTGCGCTAGGTATCAAGTTTGTGCCAAGGAATCTCACCTAATCGCTGTTAAGCGAATTTTGAGATATCTCAAAGGCACAATCGGAGTCGGTCTATGGTACCCCCATACCGAATCATTTGATTTAATTGACTATACGGATTCCGACTACGCTGGGTGTAAGTTGGACCGGAAAAGCACAAGTGGGGGTTGCCAATTCTTAGGTTCGTCCTTAGTAAGTTGGTCAAGTCGGAAGCAACATTGTGTTGCTCTCTCCACGACCGAGGCAGAATATATCGCCATGGGAGAGAGTGTATCACAATTGTTGTGGATGATACATACTTTAGAGGACTATGGATTGAGTTACAAGGGTGTGCAAGTGTTATGTGATAACATTAGCACAATTAACTTAACCAAGAATTCAGTCCATCATTCTAGGACCAAACATATTGAGGTGCGTCACCACTTCATTAGGGATCATGTAGCTTGTAGCTAGGGGAGATATTTGTAACGACCCGAAAAATTCTCTTAATATTTTCTTAAAATATTAAGCATGTCTGGATAATTTTCCGAGGGACCTAGAAATATTAATGCGAACTTTGGCCTAGAAAATCCATGTTTTCTCATTTAAATTGGGGAAAAAGGGCACTAATGGGCCTTATATTGGCTTTTTAGTACCATAATTGTTGGTGGATTTTAGGTGAAAATTAGTATAAATATAAAGGGATTTTAAGGAGAAATATTTACATAATTATGGGGGAATTTTTAAGGGATTTTCGAAATTTATAGGAAATAAATAAAATAAAATAGAAAATTAGTGCATGGACCAAGGATTTGAACATTGGACCTCTTGTACAACCATGTAGCTTTAACCAACTCACCTAGTAAAGGATTTCTATGAGGAAATGAAGTGGATATAGGTTAAGGCTTCGAAGAAGATGAAGGGTCATGAAGAGACTCTTCATTTGCCTCCTTGATGAGTTATAAAGAGGGGGTTTGGGAGTTACTTCTTCCTTCCATCAATTGCATTTTCTTCATCCTCCTCCCCTCATCCTAGCCGAAACCTCAAGGAGAGGTTCTCCTTGGAAAAACTCCACAAGAAGGTCTCATCACCAGATCTAAAGGTCTTCCAAGGCTACAAGGCAAAGGGGTTCAAGTGTCCAAAGGATTTGCAATTTTTTCTCTTTTAAGGTCTAAAATCAAGATCAACCAAGGTAAGACTCCCTCACCTGTGGTATAATAGTTCCTTATGATTTTCATGATTTTTAGCATAATATAAGGTTTGGTGTTGGGTTTTGATGTTGAGAAAAATCATGTTTAGACCCTTATGACTTTCGGCCACCAAGGTTTTGGGGTTCATGATGATGTTAAAAATCTTGATTATGCTTTCTAAGGTGTTCTCATGATGTTTAGAGAATAAATATAATTTATGAGAATTTTTGGAGTACCCTAAGACCCCTTAGGGTTGGGTAGCATTATAGGGATTTTCATGGCTAGAGTTGGATTTAACCCTTCACTCATGTATCTTGTGTACCCTTATGGTACAAAGGGGAGGTGGAAGGGATTTATGTGAAATTTTTACAAGGTTTTGTGACCTTATGGGGTTCGGCCAAGAAGGGCCTAGGGCCAAGGGGCTTACCTCAAATAAGGGCCCTAATGACCCTATGGTATGGTATGGTGAATGTTTAATGGTTGATTGGGGATGTTAATGGAATTTTTCCATGCACCCATGTCTTATTAGGTTTCGGCCAGCCCTAGGAAGGGGGCCTAAAGGTTAGGGTTAACCCTAATCATGAGCCCTAATGGCTCCCTATGGTCTTATAGGTAATGTATGGTTGTTCCTTTACCTTATGCTATCTCACATGTTTATGGAATTGATGGAACTCCTCCCTATAGGTTTCGTCCAAGCCATGTATCTAGGGTTTGGGATGGAGTTAAGGTTCAAAGAATGATGGTTTATGCTTATCATGAAGTATATATATATATATATATATATATATATATATATATATATATATATATATATAATATATATTATATATATATATATAGGTCCAAGCATGTGGTAGAACTCATGTTACCTATAACCCTAACCTTAAGCACCATGTTTTATGTTGTATGTTATGATTTGGATGCCATGCTTAATAGGGTTTATTATGAACGTCTTATGTTTTATGCCATGCACTTGGATAGTAGGTAGCATATTTATGGAAGTCCTACCTATGTAGGCTTAGGTTATGTAGAGAACCATGCTATGTTATATGCTCATGTTATGTTAAGAACCATGCTATGATATTGTGTATGTTCATGATATGAATGATGCAATGATAAGTATGTTAGGTTTATGTTCACGATAAGAATGATGTCATGATAATTATGTTATGTTTATGTTCATGATAAGAACGATGTCATGATAAGTATGTTATGTTTATGTTATGATAAGAATGATGCATGACATGTTTATGAAAGAAGATGCAAACCATGTTTATGAATGAAGATAATGCTCATGCCTTCCAGGCATCATGATGCTATGCAATAAGTATGAACGATGAAAGGACAAGCATGTGTTAAGTCATGCTTTATGTAACATGGTTATGCTATGAATGTCTTATGGGTGATGAAACATGTAAAGTATTTTACTTTATGAATGAGCTTATACCGGATCGAAGTATGGGTCCAAGGGATGGGCACCTTAAGAACGCCCCGGTTCTGGACTACCGACTATGCTGTCCACGGTTCTGGCACTACCAGAGCTGTGCAACAGGGATGGGCTCCTTAAGAACGCCTCGGTTCGGGGACTACCGACTATGCTGTCCTTACCCTAGTAGGTCGGGGCTCGCTACCTCGGACTTGCTAGGGATGCGCGCTATGATGTATGTATGTGGTACAAGCCGGGGACCCCAATGATATGATGAATATGTTTAAGCATTTAAAAGTATGTTTTTAAAAAAAGGTTAAGCATCCTTATGTATATGCATTTCCCTCATGCATTCATTCATGTTATGCATTATGCTATGTTAACAAGATTTGATGCTTACTCTTCATGTTAAGAAAGATGCATGAGAAGAATTGATCTATGCCATGATTATGATAAGAGGATGCTCATATGCTATGATAAGAAGTATGCCTATGTATTATGCCATGCTAGGAACGTTTATTATGTTTATGTTTATACCATGTAGCATGCCATGCTTAGAATGTGATCATGTTTATGTTTATACCATGTAGCATGCCATGTTTAGAATGTTT
Organism: Boesenbergia rotunda; assembly: GCA_024364735.1. Taxonomy (NCBI): domain Eukaryota; kingdom Viridiplantae; phylum Streptophyta; class Magnoliopsida; order Zingiberales; family Zingiberaceae; genus Boesenbergia; species Boesenbergia rotunda. The sequence continues at coordinate 368,045 of JAGFNQ010003289.1, forward strand.
ACTATGTTTACGATTATGTCATGTCTCATGCCATGATAGGAATGTTCACTTATGTTTATGATCATGCCATGTCAAATATATGATAAGTGATTCAAGTTGTTATGTTCTAAGTAGAGCACTAAGTATGTTAATGTTTTATGTGCTCATTATGAGATGATGAATGGTTTTTGTGAGTAGGAAAGAGTTTTACTAAGCCTGTGTGCTTACAGTCTTATTTCCTTATACCGCAGATCATTCACGGGGACAATGAGGAAGCAGCAGGAGGGCAAGAAATCATGTGTGTGGTAGTGACTTGGCCTAGGAAACCATATGTTTATCATTTATGCTAGAACCTTACTTTGGTCACTTATATGCTTGAATGCTTGCATAATGACTTATGGAACTCTATGATGTGATGTTACGTATGACATGATATGATGTTTAAGTATGAAGTTAATATGCCGAGTTTCCATATCATTATGTTAAGAATGGTAGTAGGGCATGTATGTGTAAGTCTTAAAGTCTTATTCCGCTGCCTTATGATGTCTACATGCCCTAAGTATGTTAACGTAACGCCGCTTAATAGAAAGAAAAAAAAAAGCCGGCGTTACAATATTGTACTCTCTCATGTAGAGTCCAAATCAAACTTAGCCGACATTTTCACTAAACCACTTCCCGAAAATGAATTTAGTTTCTTAAGAAGGGAGTTGGGAATGTGTCGCGCTTCATAGGATTGAGTTGCATTAACATCCTTCATGATTATTTCGAAATTGTTGGGGAACAATTGGGTAACTTTGGGAACATCTCACACAAACTATAAGGGTTACCAAAATGTTTTTGTTTGCTAGATATGGGGTGAGATGTTAGGTTCAACTAAATTTCTCAAAATGTCAATGCATCCCTTGAGAAATTAAGTTGACGAGATAATAATTACTGTGGTGACCAAGTATGGGGAAACCATTGCATAACACGTGTATATGACTCCATGATCATACTTGGACATTTCAATCAAGGAAACTTGATTGGAACGTTGGATTTGATACAAACATAGTTGAAATTACTTGAATGATTGTTGATTGAGTTTGACTCCATTTAGATGGATCAAAGTGATTGTTGAACCTATAAGGACTTTTGATTCTTGTTCAGGGATCAATTGTAGTCATGAGATCATGTCCAAGTTCGATAAACTTCACCAGATCTCGTTGGAAAGTTTCAGAAATTCTGAAACTGAACATTTCAGTTCGTATCAGGGAGTATCAGGAACCCTGATCGGTCACCGGACCGATCAGGCATAGGGCTGATCGGTCTCCGGACCGATCTGGCTCCTTCCTTTGGTGATCGGTCCACAGACCGATCAGCGTGGCAAGTAGTGACTTTCCGAAATTTTAACCAAGTTTACTGAGCCAGCCTGGATCGGTCCCCAGACCGATCTGGCACCCTGCTGGGACCGGTCCACAGACCGATCAGGGGGCTCACATTAAGTCTCCCGAGCCTACTGATCTCTCCCTAATCGATCAACCGATCGATCAGGAGCTTTCCTGATCGGTCACCCGACCGATCAGACTCGGTTCAGTCCGATCAGGCTATAGCCTGATCAGTCTGGGCGCTATCAGATCGAACGGTGATCCGTTCAGATGCATTAAAATCTGGTTGGTGGACCGATCCACCTACAGATTAAATCCTCCCAAAACCCCTCATTGCCAAACCCTAGCGCCGAAACTTCCCACTCGCGCAACCCTTGGTTCATGCGAGAGCTCTCCAGTGCCTTCTTCTCCTTCCTTTCGCATGCGTGCGAGTTTGTGCGAAGGTCTCTATGGAAGTTCCCTGTTCTCTGCAAGTTCACGGTTTGCTCCAGTCTTCTGCGTTTCTGTCTTGCGCCGAGGCTTCTTCTGCGCAACCTTTTTCCCTTCAAAACTTCAGGAATCTCTTCAATGGCACCAAAGTGAGTTTTTGGCTTCGATTTTCCTTGCCAATCAGTTCATAAACTATGTTTTGAAGCTAACCAAGTATGGTCTGTTGTTCTTGGTGTGATGCCATGATTTATTGATTTGGCCGTGACCCATCTGTGTCCTATCTTGCTCGTGATCAATTCTATCTTCTGATTAAATTGTGTTCTTTTGATCATTGTCATTCTCGGATTGGGTCTTACCTTTGATAATCAATTCTTGAATTTTTGATTCAACCTATGTCCATCTTGATCAATTGATTCACATTATCTGTGTATGATCAATTCAACTCGTTAGAAAGTCTTCCAAGGGCAAAGAGGCTGCAGAGGGCAGCTCCAAGGGGAAAGCCCCCTCTTCCTCTACCCCCTCCAAGAGGCCACAGCCCTCTTCGAGCTCTAGATTTCCAAATGCCGCCTGTGAGCAATCCTTCCAATCAAGGACTTTCAAAATGCTACCCTGCCGATCAATCGATGTCCCCTTCCTGACTGAGTATTGTCCATCAGTCATGGAGATAGTCCTGCATTACAATCTTGGTTTCCTCCTCTCCTTAGAGCGAACCATCAACTATGACCTAGTCTCGGAGTTTTACAATAACCTTCAGCAGGGTCCTCAAGGCGGTTTCGAGTTCACTACTCGAGTTGCCAAAAGGACTCTCAATTTTTCTTATGATATACTTGCTGAGTTTCTGGGTGGTCGCCGATCACCAAACATGTATTCGATCTATCCCGAACATCCTAATCCCCTACTAGCACCATTTGCAGATGTTACCCCTAATTCGGTACATCAGTATTTCTTCGGTCATCCCTACCCAGACGGCCTTGATGAGCTGGGCCCTGACTTTCCTACCATTGCTGCTTTACGTCTCTCTCCCACTAGCTACATATTATTCAAGATCATCACGAATTGTATCCTCCCAATCACCTCCAAACCTTTAGCTGAGATTCGACCCTATCACTGTCTGATGCTCTACGGCATGCACCGCCGTTTGGACTTCGATATCATGGAGAGCATCTTCCAGTCCATCTTATCTTATCGAGAGCCCAGCCGACGCACGGTCTACATGCCTTTTGGTCACATCATCACCGACTGGCTCATGTCAGTTGGTGTTGATGTCGCCAAGGGCCGGACGATGGCTATGGTCCGATAGGATTGTAGACTTGGCCGGCGAGCATTCGCCAAGTCCGGCATCATTGTTCGGGGGCCCGATCGGATGTTGGTTTGGAAAGATGGTAGGGTTCTTGGTGTGTTACCAAGGGGAGGTCCACAGGTTCAGGCGCCAGCCACTGCTGCTGATGATGATGACTACGACGAGCCGGATCCAGATCTGCGCTGGCAGATCTCAGAGCTGGATCAGACGGTACAGGAGTTTGTTCAGTTGAGGGCGACAGATCGCGAGGAGTTTCGGTCAGATTTTTGCTCCCTTGATTGCCGACTGACCAGGATCGAGACTGAGGTCTCGGGGACCCGTACCCTCCAGCAGACATGGTATGATGAGTGGCGCAGCCACACATTTCCAGGAGTTGCACCTTCATCGAGTACTGCACCAAGGTCTTTTGCTCCTACTGATACCACGTTGGATGATCTCGTGGACGATGACGACCCTCCCGCTGATGTTTGAGCTTGGATGTTTCTTACCTTTCTCTGTGGTCTGTATGGATGATTTGTGTGACTTTTGGGTAGTATGCCCTGTGACTTGACTAGTGTGGCCTTGTGCCACACGTATATTGCCCTTGATGCATGTGTCCTGCATCTTGCTACTTGTGTGGATATTTTATGCTTTGACTTGTCTGACTTTGCCTCACATGCTTATCTACTCTTAGTATGTCTATTGTTGATGCCATGTTGTTTATATGACTATGATCTGCATATTTGCTACATTGCCATGTTCATACTTATAATGCCATGTTTACTTGATACATATGAATGTTATGACATGCTTTGTGAGTTGTTACTTTATGTTCGTATGATGCATGTGATTGCTATATCTTGCTCTATCTTTTTCACATGTATTCATATGGTTATCCAAAAACCAATTACATCTTTGTTGATTTGGGATACCCCTAGGGTTGAGGGGGAGTTTGTTTAAAACTTAACAGCCCCTCTAGCCCCTTTTCGGTGTTCGACAAAGGGGGAGAGTGTGGATTGGTTAAGTTTAGGATGATCATGTTGTAGGGGGAGGATCTGGATTCCCCTATGATTCTAAAGTTGAGCAATTGATTGAGAATCCCTAAACTTAAAATCGGATTGTCAAACAACAAAAAGGGGGAGATTGTTGATGCAGTCTGGCCTTGATTGTTGTTTTGGTGTTGACATCGATTTTAGTTTAGGTTGATTATGATTATGATGATTATGATTAAGTCCTGATCGAGGATTAGGCATGATATGGAAAATCCTAGCCTGGAGGGCTAGGTGTTAGAAAATCCTAACCTAGAGGGTTAGGTGTGAAAAGTCCTAGCTTGGAGGGCTAGGTGTTGGAAAAGTCCTAATTCGGAAGGGTTGGGTGAAAAGTCCTAGCTTGTAGGGCTAGGTGAAAAGTCCTAACTTGGAGGGTTAGGTGCAAATTCCCATCCTGGAGAATTAGGTGAAAAAGTCCTGGCTTGGAGGGTCAGGTGCCTAGCTTGGAGGGCTAGGTTGGAAGATGTTTTAACTCGGAAGGGTTGGGTGAAAAGTCCTAGCTTGGAGGGCTAGGTGAAAAGTCCTAGCTTGGAGGGCTAGGTGAAAAGTCCTAACTTGGAGGGTTAGGTGCAAATTCCCAACTTGGAGAGTTAGATGGAAAAATCCTTGGCTTGGAGGGCTAAGGTGGATGAAACACTAGCTTGGAGGGCTAGGGTTGAGTCCCTGGATCGGTCTGGTGACCGATCAGGGACATTGGCACGCTGCTCCTTCGTGGATCGGTCTGGTGACCAATCCAGCGATGTCTGATCGGACTGGTAACCGATCAGGGAGCGCACAGTGAGGTTGGGAACCTACTGTGTGGATTCTGATCGGTCCGGTGACCGATCAGGGAGCAGGCTGCTGCCTTGCTCCTGATCGGTCTGGTGACCGATCAGGGAGCGGGAAGTGAGTGAGTTCCCTTGCTGATCAAGTCCTGAACGGTCCGGTGACCGATCAGGGACATAGGAGCTGATTAAAAAACCACTGTTCATCTGTCCTAATCGGTCTGGGTGACCGATCAGGCTTGACTCTGATCGGTCTGGTGACCGATCAGGCTTCACTCTGATCGGTCCGGTGACCGATCAGGCTGTGTTTCCATAAGAGCTGGGAATCCCAGCACAGCAGTAGATCGGTCTGGTGACCGATCCACAAGTCCTGGATCGGTCCGGTGACCGATCACTTTAATTCAAATTGCACTGTCAGACGCGGTCAAAGCGTCTGATCGTATCCGATTCGCTGCTGTTTGCCTCTGATATTTGATTTACTATATGATTTACTGCTCTAACAGTTTGATTAAGCTGCAGGTGACAGGGGAGGATTCAAACACTCAAGGAGAGGTCAATGGAGGCTTTCCTTGGAGCAGGTTTGTCCGATTCTCCATTTCAGGTTGCAACGGCCGAGCTGCAGACTGGAGCCAAGACTGGGGCTTGGCTGAGGGGATGTCAGGAAGACCAGAGAGGGCTCAGTGGTAGCTGGCGTTGGCAGTGAAGTAGCTGGAGGCTACGAGGATGTTGTCACCTGGTGCTGTGTGAAGAATCAAAAGGGCGGAAGTTGGCTTCATGGAAGCAGAGTTCGTGAACTAGTGTTCTTGCCGCGCCTTGTGTTCTCCACAACTTGCTCGCTGTGTTCTTGAAGTTTTCATCAATTTGAGTAAGCGATCGAGAAGCAATCATCCATTACTTGAGCGCTTGAAGGAGAGAACAAGGAGCTTGAGTCCGACAGTGGGAAGACACGAAGAGGGGTTCTTGCGTGAGATCGCCACTGGGTGGAGCTCAGGGAAGCTTGCTGTGTTCTTGTCCTTGCTAAGTGTTTGAGTAAGATCCTTCTTGTTATTTCTTTGTGCTTAAACTATATCTGTGATTGAAACACTGTGGAGAGGTTTCTCCACCGAGAAGGAGGTTGCGTTATATCCGGTAAAAATCGGGGCTTGATCTGCCGACGATCAAGGGATCGCTCACCTTAAGGGCACGCCAAGGAGTAGGGGCAAGTTATCCCCGAATCTTGTAAACCCTCTTGTTAGCGATCTTGGCAGTTGTCTCTGTTTGCTGTCATTTCTATTTTCGTTTACTGCACTGCTTCATTCTTCTTTGTTTCTTCCGCTGTGCTACTGATAAGTTGAGTGCAGGAAACTCGTTAAGTGCAAGAAAAAGTGATTGGCTATATTCACCCCCCCCTCTCTCTAGCAATCTCGTTTCCAACAGGGTATGGCTTGGCGGTTTCCAAGACAACCACGGGGTCGTATCTGAGAGACCTCTCTATATCTATGGATTAAAATTTTAATCCGAATAGAGACCCGCCCCTCTAACGACCGACTCGTCGTCGTGTTAATTAATCCAAGTTACAACTTAGCCAAAACCACGGTTAAGGCCTTGTAACCTTTCGGATTAATTAACCGCGGAAAAGACGACGATTTGGATCGCCAGTTTTTGTGTTTATTTTCGGGGTCTAGTTAATTAATTATTAACTATGATCACAAATCAAAATAACTAATTAACATGCATGAAATGACGAAGCGAAGCATCATGGCACAAATAAAACATGCGATAAGAAAAATGGAGCTCGGGAGAGTTATACCTCGCCGTTTACCGCGCAGTCTTCTACCTTATGTACCTCCCCTCTCGAACATCGTGTGGGCGATGATCTACCAAGTCGCGGAGTCTCCAAGGCATACCGTAATCACCTTCTTCAATCCTCTTTCTCTTTGGTAGCAAAACCCTAGCTAGGGTTTCGGCAACCTCCTCTTTTCGCCTCTCCTCCTCTCACCGCTGACCACCTCCAGCTCCAAGCTGCGGCCGGCCGAGAGGTAGCTCCAAGAGGGAGCTTGGAAGATGAAGAAAGGGAAGAAAAAGCTGAACAAAGTCCTTCTTCCCAAAATCCCCACCGGAAAACCCTACTTCTTCTCCCTCACCGCCGGCGCCAAACAAAGGATCACGCCTTTGTTTTCCGGCCGCCGGAAGCTCCTCCTCCTTGCACCTTGCTTGCACACGCAAAGGAGGAGATGCATGTGAGAGAAGATGAAGACAACGAGGAGGAAGAAAGAAGGAGAGGTGATCTCTCCTTTCTTCTGTCGCCGGCGCCGCAAGGTGCTTACACCCGCCGCCGGCCAACCTTCGGTCTTCCTCTTCCCTTCGTTGAGCTCCCCTAGGTCTGGTTGTGGCTTCATGTCAAGAGGAGAAGGCCTAGGAGTTGTGTACCGAGAAGGAGCAGCTCCTTCTTCCTCCTTTATCGCCGGCGCAAGAAGCCCAACCCTAGGGTTTTTCCTTTTTGGCCTCAAAGAGAAGGGAGACAGAGGGTTATATATAGGGGATTAATTGGAAATTATTCCAATTTAATTATGGATTAATTCCATAATTAACCAAAGAATATTTTCTTAATTAATCAGAGATCAATTCCTCAATTAATCAGAGATTAATTCCATAATTACTCCGATATTAATTCCTTAATTAATCCTGGATTAATAACTTAATTAATCCAAGATTAATTCCTTAATTAATTAGCCTTGTATCATGACTCCTATGGGATTTTATTGGGCTAAGATAGGGACCATGAGGAAGAGTTGGTTCTTGGCTCGCTAATGGATCCAAACCCGATCCATTAATGGTGATCCATTCCACTAAAAGATCTCATTGTACTTCCTCACCAACTCCCGTATTTTTATATGGGCTCCACCTTACTACGAGTCGTCCATCTCTCCGTATTTAAGATATCGAATACCCAATAATTAATTTAATTTATTGATAATTAAATTAATTATCCTCTTGATCCTTGATTAGTACCACTCAGCCTTTTCATCATGCCGGACCATAGTGTTGGTGCATGTTGCATCAGTGATGTCCTCCTCTAACTGTTTTAATGTTGGACAATAGACTTAAGTCAGTGATACATTAAACAGACAAAGGGGGAATTAAGAGAGAAGTAACAAAGTGGACCAAAGTCCTAGTGAATCTAGGCACTAAGTCCTAGCAAAGGGCTGGGCACCGAAGACCTGCTCGGAAGGTGGGCACTAAGTCCTGATCGAGGATTGGGCACTAAGTCCTGGCAAAGGGCTGGGCACTGAAGACCTGCTTGGAAGGTGGGCACGAAGTCCTAGTCGAGGACTGGGCAAGAAGACCTGGCCGAGGGTTGGACACCGAAGTCTTGGACTTAGGGTTTGGGCACAAAGTCTTGGTCCGAGGGACTGAGCAACTTAGCTGAGCGATGACTACGGACAGAAGTAGAGACGGGTCAGGGTTCGAGCGTCTCGAGGTCCGGAAGTATCGGAAGTTAAGCAAAAGTCCACCCAAAGGACTGGGTGACAACCGTCTCCTGAGAGGAGTAGGTGAAAGGCGCATTCTTGGGGGTGGGAACTTACGTCGGTTAAACCTAGGGTTTCGTGGAAATCCAAAGTCCGAACCAAGTCCTTAAGACTAATATTGTATGTATATGTGCTTTGTGTTTGTGTATCTTCCAGGTATCAAGAACCGGAGACAAAGCAGGCGAAAGGCTGGAATGCAGCCAACCTAGGCGCCCCCACTGATGGGGGCACCCAGATCAGTGTGTAAAACCCAGTGTTTGGTTGACTACCTTGAAGCCAAGCGCCCAGGATGATGGGGGCGCCCAAGCCAATGAGTAAACAATGCATTTTCATGAAGAAGCAGAATAGACATCCATTCAGGCGCCCGGGATGATACGGGCGCCCAAGTTGAAAGCTGTTTTGCTGTTTCGAGGTTGAAACACAAGATAAGCCTGTTGGATCGAGAGATGCGATAGAGGGGGGGGGGTGAATGTCGCAAATCGTTCGGATTTAAAAAGAGCGGGTGCGCAGCGGAAATAAAAGAAAAACAGAACAATGCAAACACAGTCGGTTTACTTGGTTCGGAGCCTGGGTCGACTCCTATTCCAAGGCCCACGGTCGTTGACCATTTTCTGCGGGCAATTCTATAAGTTCGTAAACATTTACAAGAAAGATTATAGCAAGAATAGTTTAGTAAACTTTAAATACAGCTCTTCGTTACCGACGTCCGGTGTAGATCGAAGTTTCGGAGCAGCGGGACGTCGTCAGCTCGAGTTGGAAGATTTCTGGAGCGTGTCGCGGAGGCAGAAGAGCGCAGAAGTGTCGAAGCAATTGATGCCTTGAAGAAGGAGGTCGAGGGCCCTTTATATAGGGCCTGGGGGCGCCCTGGTCGACGAGGGCGCCCCCCCACGTGGCAGCAGATCCACAAGAGGCGCGGTCGTCGACTTATCCCTTAATCCTCGGGATAAGGCCTTGACTGGGGCGCCCTGGACGCTGGGGGCGCCCTGGACGCTGGGGGCGCCCTGGTTGACCCGGTCAAACCTTATCTGCAGCGCTGAGCTCTCCTCGGTAAGGCTGGGGGCGCCCTGTGCGCTGGGGGCGCCCGGGACAGCGGGGGCGCCCTGGGTGCGCAGTGCAGACGCGGCAGCAGCTTAACTTCTTCAGTTGGATTGCCATGGGGGCGCCCGGGATAGCGGGGGCGCCCTTAGAATGTACTGTCGAGGTTCTTCTGGTTGTGTTGTGTTTTGTGTTCACCTTGGGGGCGCCTGGGACACTCCGGGCGCCCTGGTCAGCGATCGCCTCTTTCCTTTGAGGCATTCTGAGCTGCAGACACACGTTCCTTTGGTCCTGCATCCAGGGTTAGTCCAAAACACAATAAACCAATAACATAATGAATTATACAGCCTCAGCTGTCTTGGTTCTGACTTTGGTCTCCAAAATGGAGCCCTAGGTCGAACCGACGCCTAATGTTCCCTCGGAGGGGAACGCGTCCTCAGCTACTCCTCTCGGGAGAGTTTACCTGGTGCCAACCGGATCCTCCAGTTGGACTTTTGCCCAGCAGCCCTTCGCCAGGTCTTGAGTTTCGCCCAGCAGCCCTTCTCCAGGACTTGGTTTTTGCCCAGCAGCCCTTCGCCAGGTCTTGAGTTTCGCCCAGCAGCCCTTCGCCAGGACTTGGTTTTTGCCCAGCAGCCCTTCGCCAGGTCTTGAGTTTCGCCCAGCAGCCCTTCGCCAGGACTTGGTTTTTGCCCAGCAGCCCTTCGCTAGGACTTGGTTTTTGCCCAGCAGCCCTTCGCCAGGTCTTGAGTTTCGCCCAGCAGCCCTTCGCCAGGACTTGGTTTTTGCCCAGCAGCCCTTCGCTAGGACTTGTTTTCCTGACAACCCTTCGTCAGGTGCCTAGCAGCCCTTCGCTAGGACTTGGTTTCCTGCACACTCAAGCAGCATTGTTAGATACCAAACAACCCTTAACTTTGAATCCTTTGCCAATATCAAAACAAGGTTCGATCTGGTGCTTCCTGCACCAACAAAGCCTTCCTCAGGCTCCCAGGAGGTCCCAGGCGCCCTGGTCAGAGATCTTATCAGCTGCGGCGAGTTCGGCGCGGGGATAAGGTTTGACCAAGTTCATAGGGGCGCCCCCAGCGTATCAGGCGCCCGTATGAAGCCTATATAAGGGGCTTCGACCCCTCTGCTTCAAACACAACTGCTGAAAGTGATTCTGAGCATTCTGACCGACGACAATGCACTAAAGACGAGGCTCTATGACCGGGAGGCTCCAGGAGGAAGTGCGCGGCACTTCGGAGGTCCAGCGAGCATCAGACTTTGTTTTGTTCAGTTTGCTTTTATTTAATTCAGCACTTAATTTTCAATATTATTGCTTGTAACTACACTGTAAGACGGGTTTTCTCCGCCTCTGAAAATTCTGGAAAGGAGACCAATAGTGGACTCACGCCGAGTACATAGGCCTTGGACGTACTGACCCTGGGGGGTCGGGAACCAAGTAAATAAATCCCCGCGTGTCTGTCTTGCTTTTATTTTTCTATATTTACTTTTCCGCTGTGCTACTAACGTTCTAAGTCTAGAACGATCCAAGTTTTCTATGAAGTTTATGCGAGAGATTTTCACGGTCGATATTCACCCTGATAGATCGATGTAGGCGTGCAGAGGGGGGGTGAATGCACTTTCTTGGATCGTTTTGATCTCTACAAAGATGTTAGCGCAGCGGAAATAATATGCAAAAGACAATAACAATGCTAACAAAAATTCTTTTACTTGGTATCCACCCAGATGGGTGACTAATCCAAGGATCCACGCCGCGAGCACCACTTTTCACTATCGAAAAGTCTCCTTGAGGTGGAGAAACCTTTACAGCAAAAGCTTCCTCTTTACAGGTGTAGAAAGATGATGGAGGAAGCAAGGAATCACTGTACAATTTGGCAGCACTTCGTTACTGTACGGAACTATACAGACACGTGTAACGAGGCCTCCTTTTATAGGTGAAAAGGACAGATTCGTAGTCTGTCCAGACTCGCACCAGTCGACTGCCCCAAGGGCAGTCGACTGGCCTGGCATTAAATGCCGGCCAACGGCTAGCAAACAGCTAGCCAACGGCTAGTTTTGGGGTATACCAGTCGACTGCCCCAAGGCCAGTCGACTGGTCCAAGGCTGCGAACTCTCTGTGGGTTTTGGCAGTCGACTGCCTTCGGGCCAGTCGACTGCCCCTGCCTCCCAGCTTAGCTCCAGCCACTTCAAACCTTCTCCTTCGCGTATGCCTTCAGGTCTTCTCCCTTGGCTTGCCCCTTGAAGTCCTCTTCCTCTGGCTATCGTCCCTCGGATACGCACGCAAGCCTTCCCTTGGCTTGCCTCCATGCCACCCTTCACGTGTGCCCTTTGAAGTCCACTTCCCGGCTTGCCCTTGGAACTCTCCTCCCTCAGCTTTCGTCCCTCAGATAGGTCCACCAAGTGTGATTCTTCAAGTCCTGCAAACTCAATCACACAAATCAAATACAACATAACACTCTAACTTTAAACCTATTCGCCCACACATCAAAACCATGATCTTCCAATCACTTAAAGGGCCAATTGCCTCAACACACCCCCCCTCTATCGACAGCACTGATCCTACAATTGGTATCAGAGCTAGGTCGCTCATCACCGGACTAACCGCCGACGGAGCAACGACTCCAGGAGTTGAGGGGAAACCCAGGGGCGAATCAGGTACAATTTTTTTTTAATGTCCATTTTTAAGTTCCATATTATTTGTTTCACGTGCAGGGAGAGAGGGCACTATAAAAATCAATGCCATACTTGTAAGACTCGATCTACACCATCGGCGGCAAAGGGGGTACCAATGCCAGGAGTCCGAAAAAACAAGGATCACGTACGATGCTTCAAATGCGAGAAGTACGGAAACTACAAAAACAAGTGTCTGGCGAAGGTACGTAAGATTTATGTTCCAAATATTTTACAAATTCCTGCAATGTCTTTTAATAATTTAGATAATTTCCCTGATAAGCTAGAATTACTGCATAGTCAAGTAGATATTTTGAATGACAAGTTACAAAATGTGAATATGGCTAAAATATTAGAAATAAATTGTTTAATCATTAATACCAATTCAATAATTGCTAAAATTAATTCTGAACTTAAATCTGAAATAAACTCTAATAATTCTAGGAATAATGATACAATTAATTCTGAATTTAAATCTGAAATTAATCCCGAATTCAAATTTGAAAATCTTAAGGATAAAACTGAATTCGAAAATCTTAAGGATAAAACTGAATTCAAAAATCTTAAGGATAATTCTAAATTTAAAAATCCTTTAGATAATTATGAATTCAAATTTGAAAATCTGTTGTATAACTCTGAAATTGAATTTGAAAATCCTAAGGATAATCCAGAAATTAATTCTGAAAATATTATTTCTGAGGATAAAAATGATTTTGTTAATATTCTTGAGGATAATAAAGATGAAATTCTCCTAGATAATAACTTAATTATAGATAATCTTTAAAATTATTACAAAATTTTAACTAGTGGCCCAAACTACTCCTCCTACTTTGAGGATACTAAAAGATGTAATTTTGAGGATGAGGAGGATATGGAACTATCTAAGATAAAGTTCATAGTAAATAAAGTTCACAAAGGTTCAAACAAATCCGAATTGTTAGAAAAACTTGAAAAGATAGATAAGGAAGAGTCAGACATTTTTGAAATAATAAAAATTCTGAACTTAAACCCACAACTATTAATCAATCATTTCAACCTTAATTATTCAAATCTTAACTTAATCTAATTAAATTAAATTCAAATTAAATTAAAATCAAATTAAATTAAATTAAATTCAAATTTAATTTAATTAAATATAATTAAATTCAAATTAAATTAAATTAAATTCAAATTAAATTAAATTAAATTTAAATTTAATTAAATTAAATTCAAATTAAATTAAATTTAAATTAAATTAAATTAAATTAAATTCAAATTAAATTTAATTAAATTCAAATTAAATTAAATAAAATTAAATTAAATTCAAATTAAATAAAATAAAATAAAATTAAATTAAATTCAAATTAAATTAAATTAATTCAAATTCAAATTAAATTAAATTAAATTAAATTAAATTAAATTCATATTAAATTAAATTAAATTAATTAAATTTCAAATTAAATTAAATTAAATTATATTAAATTCAATTCAATTAAATTCAAATTAAATTAACTTCAAATTAAATTAACTTCAAATTAAATTAAATTCAAATTAAATTAAATTCAAAACTTAATTAATTCAAGTTAATTAATTTCTAACTAATTCAACCTCAATTAATTCTTAAATTAATTAATCAATTTTAATTTAACTCTAAAATAACTTAAACTCAAATTAAATAAAATCCTACCCAAACCGCAACAATTAATTTGATAAAAAATTAAATATGTCAAAGTGGGTTGACATATTCGCGGGTTCACACGACATGTATCAAATAGAGAGTTTGATACATCTTTAGAAATTTAATTAAATGATTTGAATTGCTTGACTCATGCATAACTGTCATGCCATGCATATGGAATTTTCTTAAAATATATGTATATCATTCACGTTTAATTTTATGCATAATTTAGAATGGTTATAGGAAAAAGATCACTTGAAACTTGAGCAACCTAGTATTGGGTGGAAGTGAGATGATAGTACATTAGGGAAGCAATCTTGGCGGAACTAGCCGAAGCTACCGATCCAAGACCCAAACTAGTTAAACCAAAATCTTTCAAGAAGTAACTTGAAGATGAATTTTCTATAAAAGGCTTTGTCAAGTAAAGAGTTGATGATCCAATAAGGCTACGGCCAAAGAAGGCCTAGTGCCTCGCCAAGACCTGGAAGTCAATTACTGAAAATCAAATTCACTTTACTATTGCTAGATTTGAATTTAACACAAGTTTCAATCAAATCTTAGATTTAATAATAAATTAAGGAAAATGATTCAAGCATCTTACAATACACCCATAAGGTAACCATGCTTGCTGTATTGAGACACCTAGAATGGGTGAGATGTTAAGGACTAAGAAATTGATGAGCATGTTTCAAAACTGTTTTCAAAATTGTTAGAATATTTTTCTAAAAATATATTTTCAAAATAGAGCTTCAACATAATAATATGTGTATGGAATTCATGCTTGTCTGATTGAATATATATGATATGTTTTCAAAAATTATATCATTTTCAAAAATTGTTTGACTTACGCAATTAGACACAAGCCTCTTAGGACAACACTAAAGTTCCTTAAGGCACTTAGATAGAGTCAAACGATGTCGGGTATAGGGGGAGTGTTTTCACTTTTTTTAAAAAATTTCTATTATTTGAAAAGAATTTTCGAAAACTGCACCTCAATTTCTATCACATATGTTTTCAAAAAGGCTTATACCTTAAAAATTATCATTCATTTGATTTTGATAAACCCTAAAGACACGGAGGAAGGTCCACTTAATGATTTACAAGGGATCCAAGGAAGTGTTGAATTTAGGGGGAGTCTAAATCAAGAGAAAATTCTCTAACAAGTATTTTTCAATTATGAAATAATTCATTTGGTCTAAACCAAACCATAAAGACTCAGAGGAAGAGTACTTGTGGTCAACAAGCTTCCTAGGACTGGGTCAAGTTTAGGGGGAGGTTAAACTAAAAAGAATTATTAAACATTTTAAAGAATATGTTTTCGTGCACTACATTTTCAAAATCTTGTTGAAAACATAAATAGTTAGCCTTTCGACATATACTTACATATATTGTCAAAGTACTATCATTGTTTTTTAAATTCTGTTCGGAAAGAGTATTTTCTTGAGTTTGGAAAATTTTCCAGGACACTTAGGAAAATGTCCTTGTAGTCAACAACGTTTCCTCGGATTGTGTCAGACTGGAAGATAGACCAAGTCAAGTAAAATATTATGTTTTCAAAATGCATAATATCCTTTCAAAAAGGTATTTATATTTTTCAAAGTCTAATACTTTTCAAAAAGGTATTTATATTTTCAAAGTCTAATACTTTTCAAAAAGGTACTTATATTTTTCAAAGTCTAACACCTTTCAAACAGTACTTATATTTTCCAAAGTTGCAATTTTTTTCAAAAATTGCACAATATTTTTCAAAGTTACTTAAGGGGGCGTTTGGTTTGCATTTTCCAGTCTATTTTTCATTTTCATTTTCTGTAGAAAATGCGGTTTTCTGGAAAACATGTTTGGTTTGCATTTTCCAGCTTCGTTTTCCAGAAAAAAACATAGCGTTTTCTGGAAAACTGGAGAATGAAAAAAAATCATTTTCCAGAAAACTAGAAAATGCGGTTTTCTGGAAAATGAAAATGGAAAATAACACAAACCAAACGCCCCCTTATGGTTTTCAAAAATGTACATTTTTCAAATTACTTGCATTTTTCAAAAGCTCATAACAATTTTCAAAGTACTTGTACTTTTCAAAGCAGTTAATATTCTTTCAAAAGTTATGCACTCGTTGAAAATTTTTCTATAAGTAAAATTTTTTTTTGAAAATCTTTCTAAAGCAATAGTGTTTAAGTGAAAAGTTTTCCAAATACTTAAGTACTTAATTTTATGCTATGTTTACAAAAATTTATACTAAGTATTTTCAAAAGAACAAAGTATTTCCATTGTTGGTGCAAGTATTTTTTTGTTTCTTTTTGATGTATGACAAAGGGGGAGAGATGCGCCTTAAGTTAGAAATAATTTTTTTTCACTCTCTTACCAAAGGACCTAATTAATCAAAATGTTTTTCAAAAAAGGGGAGAGTGAAAGTTAGAATTTTTTTTCCTAGAGGATCAAAAATATATTTTTAAAACTTAGATCATTTTTTATTTTTTGGATAGTAAGTTATTCTTTCAGCAATCTAACTTAAGATATTGTCAAACATCAAAAAGGGGGAGAGTGTTGGTGCAAGTTGCATCAGTGATGTCCTCCTCTAAGTGTTTTAATGTTTGACAATAGACTTAAGTCAGTGATACATTAAATAGACAAAGGGGGAATTAAGAGAGAAGTAACAAAGTGGACGAAAGTCCTAGTGAATCTAGGCACTAAGTCCTAGCAAAGGGCTGGGCACTGAAGACCTGCTCGGAAGGTGGGCACTAAGTCCTGATCGAGGATTGGGCACTAAGTCCTGGCAAAGGGCTGGGCACCGAAGACCTGCATGGAAGGTGGGCACGAAGTCCTGGTCGAGGACTGGGCAAGAAGACCTGGCCGAGAGTTGGGGACCGAAGTCTAGGACTTAAGGTTTGGGCACGAAGTCTTGGTCCGAGGGACTGAGCAACTTAGCTGAGCGATGACTACGTACAGAAGTAGAGACGGGTCAGGGTTCGAGCGTTTCGAGGTCCGGAAGTATCGGAAGCTAAGCAAAAGTCCACCCAATGGACTGGGTGGCAACCGTCTCCTGAGAGCAGTAGGTGAAAGGCGCGTTCTCGGGGGTGGGAACTTGCATCGGTTCGACCTAGGGTTTCGTGGAAATCCGAAGTCTGAACCAAGTCCTTAAGACTAATATTGTATGTATATGTGCTTTGTGTTTGTGTATCTTGCAGGTATCAAGAACCGGAGACCAAGCAGGCGAAAGGTTGGAATGCAGCCAACCCAGGCGCTCCCACTGATAGGGGCGCCCAGATCAGTGTGTAAAACCCAGTGTTGGGTTGAATGCCTTGAAGCCAGGCACCCAGGATGATGGGGGTGCCCAAGCCAAAGAGTAAACAATGCAGTTTCATGAAGAAGCAGAATAGGCTTCCATTCAGGCGCCCGGGATGATACGGGCGCCCAAGTTGAAAGATGTTTTGCTGTTTCGAGGTCGAAACACAAGATAAGCCTTCCTTAGGCTCCCGAGAGGTCCCAGGTGCCCTGGTCAGAGATCTTATCAGCTGCGGCGAGTTCGCCGCAGGGATAAGGTTTGACCAAGTTCATAGGGGCACCCCCAGCGTATCAGGTGCCCTTATGAAGCCTATATAAGGGGCTTCGACCCCTCTGCTTCAAACACAACTGCTGAAAGTGATTCTGAGCATTCTAACCGACGACAACGCACTAAAGACGAGGCTCTATGACCGGGAGGCTCTAGGAGGAAGTGCGGGCACTTCGGAGGTCCAGCGAGCATTAGACTTTGTTTTGTTCGGTTTGCTTTTATTTAATTCAGCACTTAATTTTCAATATTATTTCTTGTAACTACACTGTAAGACGGGTTTTCTCAGCCTTTGGAAATTTTGAAAATGAGACCAATAGTGGACTCACGCCGAGTACATAGGCCTTGGACGTACTGACCCTGGGGGGTCGGGAACCAATTAAATAAATCCCCGCGTGTCTGTCTTGTTTTTATTTTTCTGTATTTACTTTTTCGCTGTGCTACTAACGTTCTAAGTCTAGAACGATCCAAGTTTTCTACGAAGTTTACGGGGGAGATTTTCACGGTTGATATTCACCCTCCCTCTATCGACGGCACCGATCCTACACATGGTCCACTTGTAAGATTTGACATGACGATCTTTTTGAGCTCACCAAGGGGGTATCATCATCCCGACTCACCAGAACACGAATTGCGTCAATAATCAATAGCACATCATATTATTAATATTATTTCCTAACTTACCGGGCCTATCAATCTAACAGAATAGATCTCGCCCATTGGTAAATCAAAGAAACAATAATTAATAATATATGTCCGTCATTATTTCAGGATTAAGAGATCGTACTCCATAATATTATCCGAGGTCTAATCCAATTTACGAAGTCAGTACAAAAATTGGATGACCTCTCTTTTGGTCCTACTCAATGTACACAAAGTACACTAGTGTAATTCTATCATTAAGATAAACCACACCTAATTACACTACAACCATCCCGATGGTTTGTCCAACTCCATCTCAGTTGTGAGACTCTTTCTTATGCTTCGGCAAGGAACCTGATAACATAATCTTCTATGCGACACCACACACCATGTTATCTACAATACCAAGCATCAGACAGTTTGTGCACATACTAATGTAAACATGCACTGTGTGATTTTCTGATTCTTTTTAAAATGTAGATGTATCCTAACCAAAAGGCAAAGCTTTTAGTATACATCCTAACAATCTCCCACTTATACTCAAAGACTTTGCTGTTTTCAAAATGTCATACATCTGACCTCTAGATCTTTCACATGCCTAAAAGCTCTTGCTACCAAGGCCTTAGTGAAATGATCCACCTAGGTCATTCTCTGATGCAATCTAGGCAACAACAACTATTCCCCTTTTGGGTGGTACTTGCGATCTATGTGTTTACTTGCCATATGGACTCGTGATTCCATTGAGTTTGCAATTGCACCGTTTTAATCATATCAAATGTGATAGTTTCTAGCAAACCAGGAATCACACCAAAGTCCATCTTGAGGTTTCTGAACCATGTAGCTATATTGGTTGCCCCGCAGGCTACCAGAATATCCAGCCTCACCATCACGCAGACATTGCGCAAC
Organism: Boesenbergia rotunda; assembly: GCA_024364735.1. NCBI lineage: Eukaryota > Viridiplantae > Streptophyta > Magnoliopsida > Zingiberales > Zingiberaceae > Boesenbergia > Boesenbergia rotunda. The sequence continues at coordinate 386,869 of JAGFNQ010003289.1, forward strand.
ACTCTACTATACAATGGTTCTACCTCCTAAAAGCAAACACAAAACTTAAGGGATATTTATATATGCTCATATCTTGATTGGAATTTTGTATCCATATAACCTACAGTAAATTGGTCTGCCCAGTAAATCAGCATATAGTCCTTATTCCTTTTCAGGCACTAATACATGCTTTTACCGCATTCCAATTTTCTTCACTTAGGTTACTCCGATATCTGTTACCCATGCCCATGGCACAACTGATATCTGGGCTCATTTCTAGCATACAAGAGACTTCCTCTAGTTTATGCTAGAGGAACCGTCATTACCTACTCTACCACCTTTGATAATCCAAACATATCTCTTAGATAGAGTAGCTCCAAAACTGAAAAGTACAAAACTTTCCTTTGAAGGTGTCCATGCTAAAATGAGTTAGGACAATGTTTTATATGAAGCTTGAGATAAGTCCATCATTCCTGTCTGGAGGTCCCTAAATCTTTGATCACCAAGGATGTGTCTTTCTTCTCTCAAGTCCTTCATAATTGTGTGGACAACCATATCCTTGTTGGGTATGGCTTGGCGGGTTTCCTAAGCGAATACCTGGTCGATCCGAGAAACCTCTCCATGTCTACGGATTAAAAATTAATCCGAATGAAGACCCGTTTCCCATCGATCGTCTCGTGCCGTATCAAACAATCCAAATTACAAGTTAGCCAATTACGAAAATCGGTCTTGTAATTTGCTCGACCGTTCGACCATGGAAAAGGCGACGAGTTGATCGCCGACTTTTGTGTTTATGGTCGGGGTCCAGTTAAATAATTATTAACTATGATTCGCAATCAAGATAATTAAATAAGAAACATAAAATGATGAGGCACATGAATAAGGCACAAATATGAACGAAAGGAGCCAAGGAGGAATATACCTTCCATTACCTTACGATCTTCTACCGTATGACCCTCCCCTCTTGGACGTCGTGTAGGCGACGATCTACCAAGACCCGTGGTCACCAAGTCGATCCCTTCTCTTTGCACCAAATAATTGCTTCATGGCAATTGTTCCAAGGCAAAGCAATTGCCTTGGCCGAACCCAGGCAATTGCGGTGCCGATTGTCGAGCTCTTCGACAATTAAATTGCCTTGCGCTGAGCTCTCGGCAATTGGCAATTGCCTCACAGCAATTGCTAATTGTCGAGCAATTGTTTATTGCTAATAACATTTGCCTCACAGAAATCCAAGATGGAGAAGAAGATTCTCCAAGCGTGAGTCGACACATCTAGAGAGGAAGTGAGAGGGGAAGTGAGAGGAGGAAGAGAGGAGGAGAGAAAATCTTAGGATTTTTTTATGTATTTTTGGATTCATCCACCGGATCGATTAACCCTTGGTTTCATTCCACCATGGGGTTTATATAGGGCTACAGTATGGACCATGAGGAGGAGTTGGATCTGGCCTGCTAATGGATCCAAACATGGTCCATTAATGAGGATCCATTCCACTAAAGGACCCTCATTGAATTACCTCACCAACCCCCATATTTACATATGGGCTCCACTTATTACGAGTCATCCATCCCCCCGTGTTTAAGATCTCGAATGCCTGTTAATTAATTAAATTACTGACAATTTTAAATTAATTAACTTCTGGATCCTTGACTAGTACCACTCAACCTTATCATCGTGCCGGATCAAATCCACCTGCAGGGTTTAGCACGATGAACTTTTTGAGCTCATCAAGGGGGCATCATCATCCTGACTCTCCAGGACACGGATTCTGTCAATAATCATCGGTACATCATATTATTAATATTATCTCCCAACTTACTGGGCCTATCTATCTAACAGAATAGATCTCGCCCATTGGTAAATCAAAGAAATAATAATTAATAATATATGCCCGATATTATTTCGGGATTAAGAGATCGTACTCCATAATAAAATCTTGAGGTCCTATACAATTATCAAGTCAGTACAAATTGGATAACCTCGAGTTTCGGTCCTGCTCAATGTGCTCATAGCACACTAGTGTAACTCTATGGTCAAGACCAACCACATCTAATTACACTACAACCATCCCGATGGGATGTCCAATTCCATCTCGGTTGTGGGCCTCTTATTTATATTAAGCAAGGAATTGATAACACAATCTTCCGTGTGACACCACACAACATGTTATCTACAATGCAAAGTAATTGGACTTTGTGTATATACTATTATAAACAGACACATAGTGTAGTTGTGATTCTCTTTTCAAAATTAGATGATCTCATATATATATAAAAAGAGCAATGTCTCTTAGTATACACATCTAACAATCCCCCACTTATACTCAAAGACTTTTCTGTCCTCAAAATGCCATACATTTGATTCCCTGCTCCTCCACATGCCTAAAGCTCTCGCTATCAAGGCCTCAGTGAAAAGATCTCCTAGGTTGTCCTCTGATGTAATCTAGGCAACAATAGCCTTTCCTCTCCTGGGTGGTACTTGCACTCTATGTGTTTACTCGCCTTATGGGCTCGTGATTCCTTCGAGTTTGTAACTGCACCATTTGTTTATCACACTACAATGTGATATCTCTGAGCAAACCAGGAATCACATCGAAGTCCATCTTGAGGTTCCTGAACCATGTAGCTTCCTTTGGCTGCCTCAGAGGCTGCCACTTTACTCAGCTTCCTAGGTGGAGTCCATCACGCAGCCGCTGCGCGATACTCCTCTAATCCATTGTTCTACCTCCTAAAGTAAATACAAAACCCCGAGGAATCTTACATTTGCCCCTATCCGACTGAAAGTCTATATCCGTATAACCCATAGGGAATTGTTCTGCCTTATAAACCAGCTTATAATCCTTAGTCCTTCTCAGGTACTAATATAAGCTTTTATCGCAATCCAATTTCCTTGACCTGGGTTACTCTGATATCTGATAACTATGCCCACTGCAAAGAAGATATCCGGTCTCATTTTTAGCATACATGAGGCTTCCTATGGCCGATGCTAAAGGAACCGCCATTACCTGCTCTATCTCATTTGATAATCTAAACATATCTCCTTGGATAGAGTAGCTCCATAGCTGAAAAGTTCAAAACTTTTCTTGGAGGTTTCCATGCTAAAACGAGTTAAGACACTGTCACTATATGATGCTTGGGATAAGCACAACATCTTTCTCTGGAGATCCCTTAGAACTTTGATCGCCAAGGATGTGTCCTGCTTCTCCTAAGTCCTTCATATCGACTATTTGGACAACCATACCCTTACGTCTGATAAAATTTATCATTGTTGCCAATTGATAAAATATTATCTATGTATAGTACAAGAATACCACTACGTTTCCGTCACATTTCTTACATACACAACTCTCATCCGTACTTTGAACAAATTCATATGACCGGATTTATCTCTTCAAAGCGGACGTTCCTTGTCATAGGTCTAGGGATCATGATTCATGGTTGCCAGGGATCAAGTCCGAAGACTCTCCCAAGAACATGAATTCTGTAGGTTGACTAACAACGCTCCCACTATGACAAGGCACTACCTGTGTATCTTCTGTGACACGCGGTGCAGTGACTTGTGGTATTTCTTCTTGTACAGTTGGTGTTAGTGATATGAGAGAAGTGTCCTAAGGCAATCGCCTTATGATTGTAATCATTTATTATAATAAATGAATATTCACTATTTGAGTATACATGTTTGTGTATTTGATTGAGATCTTAAACTCATTTACTGAATGTCCGTAATACAATTCACAGCATGAGAGAATTTATGATGAATTCACAACTAGTGATTATCTCTACATGTGCAATTGTAAAGTATTGAAATTGTCCCTAGTCAATGAATTGATAAATATGGACACTATCAATTCTGTTGAGACTAGCATGGGTTATTCTCTAATCAGCTGATTCTCACTAGCTGGTGACATTGAGATGTCCGGAGATAAACATGAATGCTAGTTAAGGGAACTAGTTCAATGGAGTGACTGGCTATGAAACTTCATATGGTAGTCTACATATAGATATGTCAGTGAAGTTCTTACTGCAGCTTAAATGCGATGTTCCTTTGACTTGCGGTGTTCAAGTCATCTTAGTCATGGAGACTTATACTTTGACAACTTAAGCAAGCATCTCCAAGGAGGTGTGGACCCAGGATGATTGGGTATAAGCCGAAGTGCCCGAAGATGTTTGAACAGCCTACAAAGGATTCACCACTCCTTGCGAGGAGATGTATACCCGAGGCCTATCGTCGGATTGTTACTCGAAGCCTCTGGCCAGAGCATGACATGTTCAGAGTATGAATCTCTTAAATACATGAGAGTAATTAGAATCCGTAGGACGAGAAAACGTTACTTGGGCTAGGTGTGACGTAGTCAGCCTAGTGGGGACTGACACACATAGACCATGTCCTGAACCAAGTGGGTATAAGATGGTGAAGGGAATGGAGCACGATTCATTATAACTGCTGAAGGGTTTCAGAATTGTTTCTGAGGTCAACCGTTGATCTTTCGATTAATTGGGGATCATGATGTACTACTAGGTGCCACTCATGATCATTCTATAATTGATTAATTATAGACGGCCAACATAAATTGAAAGCCTATTTAGTCACACGCACTATGAGTAATCCGAGGGATTTAAAACGAGTTGAAAATTGGATTTTCCGATCAAGAGAGATTAAGTTTGGTTAAGCCAAATGATAAGTCGAATCTGAATTTTTCAAAGACGCGTCGGAAGCGTAAAATGGCTAAAGTCTTTTGAAGACTTAATAGATGAATTAAATAAGTTTAATTCATTGGGGCTTGGCTTGGATGGGCCGGCCAAAGAGGGCCTCCATCCTCTTTGCTTGGCCGGCCACAACAAAGGGAGAGAACCATGTTTTTGGTTCAATTTATAAAATAAACCAAGTGTGGTTTGTTTTATAAAATTATGGATGATATAAATTTTTATATAATAAACCAAGGTTTGGTTTATTTTTCATGGAAATTAAAATAAACCATGGATTGATTTATTTTATAAAATCAATCATGGATTGATTTACCATGATAAGGAAATTTATTCCATAGGAGATAAGAGACTTGATTGATTTTTTATCATGAATTAAAATATGATTTTAACCATGATATAAAATCAAACATGGCATGATGGAATAAGTTATTCCATATTTAAGAGACTTGATGGTTGAGAGGCCACTATATAAAGGACCCAAGGTAAGGCTTGGGTGATAATAATAGAGATGAAGGCATAGGCTCTCTCCCTCTCTTTCTCTCCTTCTCTTCTCCCCTTCTTGCCGTGCGCCAACCAGCCCCAAGAAGGAGCACCAGCCGGCCACCCCTGCCCTTTCCCTGCCGACCACCACCTGCTGCCGGAGAAGGAAGCTCCGGCCATTTCTTGGCTGGAAGAAGTCTTCCGACTTCTCTCTTGGTTTTTCTCGTCACGTTCTCGGAGAATCTAGTAGTTCTCGAGAACACGAAACTCGTGGCTTTGCGAAGTCATCCCGAAGATACTCGGCGTGGATGCGAATAGAGGCGGAGCTTCCAAGGGACGCTTACGGTTGGATCTCGTCCTTTCCTTCGAGTTACGCGAGGTAATACGTAAATTAGTTTACATTTCTGCAAAATTTTAAATATATGATCATGTCTATACAAGATAAAATTGCATGCTTAAATGTGTGGTTAAATAATTTGAGAAATTATTTATGCTAAACCTTCTGCTGCACGTAATTAATTTTTAAAATTACGAACCCGCATCCTTGTCAACATGCACCCAGTGCCCAACAGTGGTATCAGAGCTAGGTTTGTGTTCGACATAATCATATAATTGTTTTGCGGAAAGCTTTATCATGATCTCAATTTTGGAAAATTTTCAATTATGGAAACTTTCCAATTATGGTAAATTTTTGATTTAGGAATTTCAAAGTTTGGAAATCCTCATGAAATTTCGTAAACTTTTGAAATATCTTGTTTCCGAAATTTTATGATAATTGTGAAAACTTTCCATTTTTGGAAATTTTCTATTTTGGAAATTTCCAATTTTGGAAAAACGTAAGTTTTCTTTGTACCAGAAACTTACAATTATTCTGAAAACCTTTTATTTTTAAAAACTTTCCATTTATGGAATGCTCGCAATTTTGGGCACTTTCTTTCAAGAAAGTCCAGACAAATTATGGGAATATTAATTGGCATTTAAATTTATAATTGGAAATTAAATTATTTACAAAATTTTTTATTTTGGAAGAGCCTCGGGGAGTCATCCAATTTAAAGTTAGTTGTTATAATTAAATTTCCTAAATTAAATTTAAGCTGTCAAATGTTTAATTTGGATTGAGCCTCGGGGAGCCGTCCAAATTAAGTTATTGATATTAATTTTCCATAAATAAAATATGTGATCAAATCTTAGAAATTTTTGAGGTGATTCTCAAACGATAATTTCCTTATTTGATTTATGAGGTGATGCTCTTATATATTATTGTCTCCAAAATTAATTAGGAAAATTGTTTCCTATAGAGTATATTGTCTTAAATAAGATTTTCATGAAAATAATATGTGGTTGAATTAAGAGAATTGATTTAGAGAAATCAGAGTCTTAAACATATTATTTCCGAAATTGATTATGATAATTCAGGAAATTATTTCCCAAAACAATTCCTTGAATAAAGTATGAAATTAGAATTAGGAAATCCGGTTCCTAATTCAATTAATGAGACTTGATAAATTAAGTCACATACATACTTTATTAAGGAAATCGTTAGAATATGACATAATTATATGTCATGAATCTGCATAAAAGAAAAGGATGAGAGCCAAAATCACTTACAAAATATTAAGGCCAACACCTTCCATTAATATGGTTAGAACCGGAGTTTTGTTTCTCGTTTGGGTTGATGGACACATCCAAGCCCGGCTTGAACCTCAACATGTTCAAACCATGGAATTAGTTTATGATTAATATAGTTGGAGTCAGAGGTCAATCCTTAGTTTTGGTTGTTGGACACATCCAAGCCTGACTAAACGGTTGAATGAGCTCCAACCATATTAAAACTATTTCTTGATTAATGGGTCAGCCTTAAGCTTGGAGCATCGATTTGTTGTGCCACAACCATGGTCGATGTAAAGAGACGTGCAGTTGGGTGCTATGTATATTGTTGCATACTTGTTAATGAGTTAACAACCCAATGATTTATGCAAACATTCAATTAATTGATAGCATAATGTGATAGTTACATATGTATAATATGTAATCGGTATAATTACCTACCTTCATAGCTATGAATAACTTGATGGACTCTAGCCATGGTTGTTCTTATCTATGGTTGGATATCAACCTATTTGGAGATGTTCCTACGATCTCCCGAATTGATAAAAAGGGTTATTCAATTCGAAAAATAAATAGGATTTAATTAATGTATATTGATGCATTCTTTATCATTCTCATCACATAACCTCAATTTGTATTTCTAGGATAATCACCTGATCATGTCTTCTCTGAATTTGCATTCCATTTTGGACACCAATAAGCTGACTAGGCCAAACTTCATGGATTGGCTTCGAAACCTGAGGATAGTCCTCAAGGCAGAAAAGCTTGCTTATGTCCTTGAAGAACAACTTCCCAACCATCCTCCTGAAGATGCAACTCCAGACCAGTTAGTGGCCTATCAGAAACATGTGGCCGATTCTGAACTTGCGAGTTGCATCATGCTGGCCGCTATGGTAACTGAGCTACAAAAGCAGCATGAGCATATGGATGCTCATACCATCGTCTTCCATCTTTATGAGCTGTATGACGAGCAGGCAAGATCCGAAAGGTTTGAGGTCTCCAGACTCCTCTTCACCTCTAAGATGCAGGAAGACACTTCTGTTTCACAGTTTGTGTTGAAGATGTTGGGGTACATTGAGCGACTAGGCACACTCGGATTTGCAATGGATCACGAACTAAGTATTGACTTAATTCTGCATTGTTTGCCCAAGAGTTACTCACAGTTTGTGATGAACTACCGGATGAACAAACTGGAGACTACCATTCATGAGTTGCTTAACCTACTAAAGACTGTAGAGCCTTCTGTAAAGCAAGATCAGAAGACGGTACTGTTAGTTTGTTCCTCAAAGAAAGGCTCTAAGAGGAAGCCCAAAGAACAAAATAAGGGAAGGATGAAAAAGGCCAAAAAGATTGAAAAGGCACTAAAAGGCACTTGCCATCATTGCGACAAGGAGGGCCACTGGCGAAGAAACTGTAAGGTTTATCTTGAGTCCTTAAAGAAGAAGGCATCCGATGCCCCATCCTCTTCAGGTATCTTCGTTATTGAATGTCACTCTATTTCCTCGGACACCTGGGTACTTGATACTGGGTGTAGCTCACATATATGTAATGACATACAGGGGCTAAGGAATAGAAGAAGACTCGTCAAGGGAGAAGCGAATTTGCGAGTTGGAAATGGAGCAAAGATTGCTGCTGTTGCCATCGGAACATATTTGCTAAAGCTCCCTACTGGACTTGTCTTAGAATTGGATAATTGTTATTTTGTTCCTTCGTTAATAAAGAACATTGTACCTATTTCATGCTTGATTAAAAAGGGTTATCATTTAACTTTTAGTAACAATTGCTGTTACATAACTTTAAATAGTGTTCTTTATGGGACCGAAACTTTATGCAATGGTATCTACACGTTAGATTTATCCGGTGACGTTTTCAATATCGAAGTTAGCAATAAACGTGCTCGAATAGATAATCAAATAGACTCCTATATGTGGCATTGTCGTCTTGGCTATGTAAGTAAGAAACGCATGACCAAATTATACCGATGTGGAATTCTGGAATCATTTGAACCCGGTTCATTTGATATATGCGAATCATGCTTAAAAGGCAAGATGACTAAATTACCCTTTTCTGGAAAAGGTAAACTAGTGGGAGAATTGCTTGGTGTAATACATACTGATGTATATGGACCAATGTCAACTCTTGCACAAGGAGGCTATAGCTACTTCATTACCTTTATCGATGATCACTCACGATTCGGGTATGTGTTCCTAATGAAACACAAATCTGAAGCTTTTGAGAAATTCAAAGAGTTCAGAAGTGAAGTAGAGAAACAGCTTGGCAAAAGTATTAAGATACTTCGATCCGATCGGGGTGGTGAATACTTAAGTCAAGAGTTTCAAGATTATCTTAGGGACAATGGGATATTGTCTCAATGGACTCCGCCATATACACCACAGCATAATGGTGTATCTGAGAGGTGTAATCGAACCTTGATGGACATGGTTAGATCTATGATGAATCATGCAACTCTTCCAAAATCCTTTTGGGGCTATGCGCTTAAGACAGTTGATTACTTACTAAACAGAGTCCCGACCAAGGTAGTCTCTACTACTCCATATGAGACGTGGAATAGTAAGAAACCTCATTTATCTCACCTAAAGATATGGGGTTGTCCTGCTCATGTAAAGCGGACTGTATCAGACAAATTGGATGCTATGTCTGATAAATGTCTATTTATTGGATACCCTAAGGAAATGAAAGGTTACCAATTCTATCATCCCTTGGAACTAAAGGTGTTTGTTTCAAGGCATGCTGTATTTCTAGAAAAAGAATTTCTTTTACAAGAAAATAGTGGGAGTAGCATTGAACTTGAAGAAGTTCTAGAAACTCCAATAGACATTACAGAGACACCTACTCTAGACCCACAACTAATAACTCATAATGATGAGCTATCAGTTGAACCTAAAACAACACCACTTCTTCGTAGGTCTGATAGGACACGTAATATTCCAGAGAGATACGGATTTCTCATAAGTGAATCGAACGACGTGTTACTCATTAACGATGACGAACCTATCAGTTATGAAGATGTTCTAAAAAATTCAGAAAGGGATAAATGGCTTGAAGCCATGAAGTCGGAAATGGATTCAATGTACAAAAATCAAGTATGAGACTTGGTTAACCCACCTGAAGGGATTAAGCCCATAGGGTGTAAGTGGGTTTTCAAGAAGAAAACCGACATGGAAGGTAATGTTGTTACCTTTAAGGCTAGATTATTGGCAAAAGGATATCGTCAAAAACAAGGAATTGATTATGACGAAACCTATTCGCCAGTAGCTATGCTTAAATCCATTTGGATGCTCCTGACCATAGTAGCTCATTATGATTATGAGATATGGCAAATGGATGTGAAAACAGCTTTCCTTAATGGAAACCTGCTTGAGGATGTATACATGATACAACCTGAAGGTTTCACATCGGTTAATAAAATCAAAGTATGCAAGCTTCGACGATCCATATATGGACTAAAGCAAGCATCCAGGAGTTGGAACATCCGTTTTGATGAGACAATCAAAGAGTTTGTTTCTCACAAAATCCTGACGAACCTTGTGTGTACAAGAAGGTTAGTGGGAGTGCAGTCATATTCCTAGTGTTATATGTCGATGACATATTACTTATAGGAAACTATATATCAGTCTTACAGTCAGTTAAAATTTGGTTGTCCAAAACTTTCTCTATGAAAGACCTGGGAGAAGCAACCTATATCCTTGGGATTAGAATCTATAGAGATAGATCAAAATGGTTACTTGGTCTTTCGCAGTCTACGTATATAGACCGAGTGCTAAAAAGGTTTAGCATGTCGGAATCCAAGAAAGGTTACCTTCCCATCAGGCATGGGATCAACCTTTCGAAGTCTATGTGTCCACGCACAGAAGATGAGAGGATTTGCATGAATAAGATTCCTTATGCATCCGCGATAGGATCTATCATGTATGCTATGTTATGTACTAGGCCCGATGTATCGTATGCTCTGAGCATCACAAGCAGATACCAGTCTGATCCAGGAATGGATCATTGGGCGGCTGTCAAGACAATCCTCAAGTACTTAAGAAACACTAAGGATGTGTTCCTAATATATGGAGAAGGTGATATGGTAATACGTGGGTATACAGATGCCAGTTTCAAGACAGATAAGGATGACTCCAAATCTCAGTCCGGATACGTATTTATTTTGAATGGAGGCACAATAAGTTGGAAGAGTTCCAAGCAAGACACCGTAGCGGATTCTACCACGGAAGCGGAATATATTGCAGCTTCGGAAGCAGCAAAGGAAGCAGTCTGGATCAAAAGTTTGTCTCAGAACTTGGTGTGGTTCCAACCATTGATGAAGCAATACCGGTTTACTGCGACAACAATGGAGCTATTGCACAAGCGAAGGAACCAAGGTCTCATCAGTGATCCAAACATGTGGTTCGCCGCTATCATCTTATCAGAGAGATTATAAGTAGGAATGATATACAAATTGAGAAAATTCCCACTGAAAGGAATTTAGCGGATCCTTTAACAAAGGCCTTGCCTCAAAGCAAGTTTGAGGGTCATGTTAGAGCCTGTGGTATTGGGTACCGTAGCGATTGGCATTAGGCCAAGTGGGAGTTTGTTAGTGATATGAGAGAAGTGTCCTAAGGCAATCGTCTTATGATTGTAATCATTTATTCTAATAAATGAATATTCACTATTTGAGTATACATGTTTGTGTATTTGATTGAGATCTTAAACTCATTTACTGAATGTCCGGAATACAATTCACAGCATGAGAGAATTTGTGATGAATTCACAACTAGTGATTATCTCTACATGTGCAATTTTGAAGTATTGAAATTGTCCCTAGTCGATGAATTGATAAATACGGACACTATCAATTCTGTTGAGACTAGCATGGGATATTCTCTAATCAGCTGATTCTCACTGGCTGTTGACATTGATATGTCCGGAGATAAACATGAATGCTAGTTAAGGGAACTAGTTTATTGGAGTGACTGGCTGTAAAACTTCATATGGTAGTCTTCATATAGATATGTCAGTGAAGTTCTTACTGCAGCTTAAGTGCGATGTTCCTTTGACTTGCGGTGTTCAAGTCATCTTGGTCATGGATGTAACGACCCGGCCCATTTGGCGGCCCATTTGGCGGTCTCGACCGTCGACCGTCGACCGTGCCGTTACCAATACTAGGTCTTCCCACTCCTGGGCGTGGATTTTTGCCTTCCCAGGATTCGAACTCTAGACCCAGGCTTAAATCTAGTTCTTTGTGAATCCTGAATACCAATTGAGCTATAGCTCAATTGGTATTCAGGATTCACAAAGAACTAGATTTAAGCCTGGGTCTAGAGTTCGAATCCTGGAAAGGCAAAAATCCACGCCCAGGAGTGGGAAGACCTAGTATTGGTAACGGCACGGTCGACGGTCGACGGTCGAGATCGCCAAATGGGCTGCCAAATGGGCCGGGTCGTTACAATGGAGACTTATACTTTGACATCTTAAGCATGCATCTCCAAGGAGGTGTGAACCCAGGATGATTGGGTATAAGCCGAAGTGCCTGAAGATGTTTGAACAGCCTACAAAGGATTTATCACTCCTTGCGAGGAGATGTATACCCAAGGCCTATCGTCGGATTGTTACTCGAAGCCTCTGGCCAGAGCATGACATGTTCAGAGTATGAATCTCTTAAATACATGAGAGTAATTAGAATCCATAGGACGAGAAAACGTTACTTGGGCTAGGTGTGACGTAGTCAGCCTAGTGGGGACTGACGCACATAGACCATGTCCTGAACCAAGTGGGTATAAGATGGTGAAGGGAATGGGGCACGATTCATTATAGCTGCTGAAGGGTTTCAGAATTGTTTCTGAGGTCAACCGTTGATCTTTCGATTAATTGGGGATCATGATGTACTACTAGGTGCCACTCATGATCGCTCTATAATTGATTAATTATAGACGGCTAACCTAAATCGAAAGCCTATTTAGTCACACACACTACGAGTAATTCGAGGGATTTAAAACGAGTTGAAAATTAGATTTTCCCATCAAGAGAGATTAAGTTTGGTTAAGCCAAACGATAAGTCAAATCTGAATTTTTCAGAGACGCATCGGAAGCGTAAAATGGCTAAAGTCTTTTGAAGACTTAATAGATGAATTAAATAAGTTTAATTCATTGGGGCTTGGCTTGGATGGGTCGGCCAAAGAGGGCCTCCATCCTCTTTGCTTGGTCGGCCACAACAAAGGGAGAGAACCATGTTTTTGGTTCAATTTATAAAATAAACAAAGTGTGGTTTGTTTTATAAAATTATGGATGATATAAATTTGATTTCTCGTAGTGCCAAGGGAGAGAACCGCTTCTTACTACCAAGGGAGAGAACCGCTTCTTACTACCACTTCATAGTTGTTCATCATCCACATATTAAATACGGTATTCTCTCGCAATTATAAGCCTAATCTCAAATTCTTTTCTCTTACAGTTTTAGTCTTGGTAATCTCATTAATTCTGTTACTCTATCTTCTAGCCATGCTTTTTTCTTCATAAAAGACAAGTATGGATAATATAAGTTATTGTTATTCCTACCCCCATATTAAATTCTAAATTATTTGATTTCTATAAATAATAAGAAAATATCATTCATATTCACATATCTTGCAAGCACTTTCTATCATCTATCATAAGGTATCATTCCTTCTTGCATATTCTAGCATCATAACATATCATCCATACTTGCATATCCTGGAATCGTATGGTATCCTCCATACTCACATATTCTAGAATCATAAAATATCATCTATACTTACATATTCCTGAATATTTTCTATCATAAATTATCCTTCATACTTGCATATTCTAGAATAATAAAATATCATCTATACTTACTTATTCTTGAATCATAAAAGAACATCATAAAAGAACATAAGGCATACATAGAGGTACTTACTTGGAAGCTGCAGGAAGAAGGCTTGATGTGTGTGTAGTGAGATGGCAACTGCTCTGATACCAACCTATAACGCCCGACTTTTTCCCACACCTTGTGGTGTGGCGAGAAAGGCGTCGTTACGCTAAACATACATGTGCATAAAAACATCTCAATGCAGTGGAGTAATTTTTTTTCTTCTACACATGCTTTTAACCATGCAATTAATACATGAAACATCTATACATGCCTAAACTTGTCATTCATGAACCTAGGGTCATTGGGCTTAGCATATTAACAACATGCATGACATCATAACCTAACCATTCCATAACTTATTCATCATCATCATAAGTAGCAAGTAACTTATCCGTAAACATAACATCATGAGTCTTAAGTCATTCACTAAGCATAACCATTATAAACATAACACAAAATCTAAGGAGGCATTTCCAAAACCCAAGACATGCAATATGTGCAAATAAAAGGATCCTTTGCCAAGTCACTGCCACCACACACATACTCTTGCCCCTCCTGCCGCTTCCCTTAGTAACTTCTTGCTTGATCTGCGGTATGAGGAAAATAAGACTATAAGCACACAGGCTTAGTAAGACCCTTTCCTACTTACTAAAACCATACGTCACTTAAAACATAAACATATCAAGTATCTGACATAACATAATTCTGAACATAAAGCATAAGCATAATCTTGGCGTAAGTTATAACCATATGAGCAACTAACATAGCATGATTCATAACATAAACATAAATCTACAACATACCTAGCATAGCATAATTCTTAACATACATGAGCATGAAACAAACTTATTATGGCACCTTTCTTAGCATACATGAACATGAAACATACTTATCATGGCATATTTATTAGCATACATGAATATGGAACCTACTTATGCATGGCATCATTCTTAGCATACATGAACATGGTCTTAATATAACATGAGCATAAAATATACTTACCCTGGCGTGATGCATGACATGAATGAATGCATGAGTAAAATACATTTACTACATAAGGATGCTTAGTTTTGAAATCATACTTTTAAATGCTTAACATAAACATAACATCATTGGGGTCCTCGGCTTGTACCACATACATACATCATAAGCGCGCATCCCTAAATAAATACGAGGTAGCGAGCCCCGACCTACTAGGATAGGAACAGCATAGTCGGTAGTTCCAAAAACCGGGGCGTTCTTAAGGTGCCCATCCCTGTTGGACAGCTTCGGTAGTCCCAGAACCGTGGACAGCTTCGGTAGTCCAGAACCGGGGCGTTCTTAAGGTGCCCATCCCTTGGACCCTTACTTCGGTCCGGTACAAGCCCATTCATAAAAATAAAATACTATGCATGCTTCATCATTCATACTTATTTCATAACATCGTTATGCCTTCATCATTCATACTTATCATTCATACTTAAGGCATAACCATCATCTTCATTCATACTTATCATTCTTTGTTCATAAAATAGAACGTACATGCATAATCATGTTTCTAGTCATAAACATTATCTTGGTTCATAAAGCTTGCATGATCATGATACATAAATAAACACGCACTTCATACATGATACCTTTCATCTAGCATACATAATCTTAGTAGTCGTCATAAAGCATGGATGGTAAGCTACATATAACATGGCATATACTACTAGGGTTCATGGCATTCATCATAAAACCATAAGTCAATTATAAGCATTTATCAACATACATGCATCATTTTTATTTATCATGGCCTACTCCTACATCAATTACATATGTTCATGGTATATGATCTAAATATTCATGAGTAAAGCATAACATAAAATCTAACCTACAAGGTCATGTTATATAATACATAAACTAAGATTTTAGTAACATAAGATCTTTACATCATGCTTAACTATGTACTAGCATCATGGTAACTTATAAACATGCATTCTTGAGACCTTAACCCAAACCAAACCCTAGGGTGGGATCTTGGCCCAAACTCTAAGGGGACATGGTTCCATAGGAAATGTGCCTAGGTCATGATTAACATCCCATACCTTACATATCATGCCATAAAAAACCATTTGGACCCTTGATTGGACTTAATCCTAAGTCCTAGGCCTAATCCATGAGTTGGCCGAAACCCTAGAAGGGTAACAAGCCCATAGGAAAATTCATGTAACCAACCATTATTACCCATAAGACATCATAGGAAATACACTAATCATGCTTGGAAAGGTTGGAGTTTACCCTAGCCCCTTTACCTTGATGTGGCCGAAACCCTAGAGGGTTGTTAGGATGATACAAAACTCCCAAAATCATGCTTTTATACTTCACCTATCATGGGTAAACATTTGAAAATATAAAGGAAGTCTTTAACATGATTTCTAGCCCAAAGCATGGCTTGGCCGAAACCTTCATGAGCCCTAACCATGGATTTTTCAACATATCATGCCAATAAGAACTTAGATCATGACAAATAACTTAAAAGCTATCATACCACAGGTGAGGGGGTCTTACCTTCCCTTATCTTGGATCTAGTCCTTGAATAGAACAAATAGAAAGAACCTTCTTGACTCTAATCCTCTTCTTAGCCCTTGTAGTCTAGTAGATAACCCTTAGATCTTGGAGATGAAGCCTTCTTGTGAAACTTTTCCAAAGGAAAATGGGGCTTGTGGGTTTCGGCTAGGAGAGGGAAGAAGAAGGAGAGAAGGCTTGGTGGATGAGAAGAAGAGAAATCTTAATTGGTAAGTTACTACTCCTCTCCTTTATTCACCATGAAGTGGGCAAGTGAAGAGTCATAATGTCTCTTCCCTTGGTGACTTTCGGCAAGAAGAAGGAGGAAGAAGGAGATGGATTTCGGTGGAGGTGGAAGAAGGAGATAGAAGAGATCTATTTATAATGCCCTTTTGTCTCTTCACAAGTGCCTTTTCATCTTCATCACATGGTGTCTCTTCACATCCCCTACCTTTAACTAAAATCCACTTCATTCTCTACTAGCACTCCCTTGCTAGGTGAATTGGTTAGTGCATGCATGGTATTACACTAGGTCCAAGGTTCAATCCTTGGTACATGCACTTTATTTTTATTTTATTTTTATTTTTATTTTTTTTCTTATTTCTGAAAATTCTCCTAAAATTCACCCATGATCATGCTAATATTTCTAATTAAAACCCATTTATATTTATATTAAATTTTACCTACAATCCACTAATAACCATGGTACTAGAAAAGCCCATATAAGGCTCATTAGTACTTAGCTTCTCAATTTAAATGGGAAAATCATGGATAACTAGGCTGAAGTTCGTACTAGTATCTCTAGGTTCCTCAAAACTATCTAAACATGATCAATATTTTTAAAGAAAATATTGAGGGAATTTTCCGGGTCGTTACAGATTTACCATGATAAGGAAATTTATTCCATAGGAGAGAAGAGACTTGATTGATTTTTTATCATGAATTAAAATATGATTTTAACCATGATATAAAATCAAACTTGGCATGATGGAATAAGTTATTCCATATTTGAGAGGCTTGATGGTTGAGAGGCCACTATATAAAGGACCCAAGGCAAGGCTTGGGTGATAATAATAGAGATGAAGACATAGGCTCTCTCCCTCTCTTTCTCTCCTTCTCTTCTCCCCTTCTTGTCGTGAGCCAACCAGCCCCAAGAAGGAGCACTAGCCGGCCGCCCCTGCCCTTTCCCTGCCGACCACCACCTGTTGCCGGAGAAGGAAGCTCCGGCCATCTCTTGGCCGGAAGAAGTCTTCCGACTTCTCTCCTGGTTTTTCTCGTCGCGTTCTCGGAGAATCTAGTAGTTCTCGAGAACACGAAACTCGTGGCTTTGCAAAGTCATCCCGAAGATACTCAGCGTGGACGCGAATAGAGGCGGAGCTTCCAAGGGACGCTTACGGTTGGATCTCGTCCCTTCCTTCGAGTTACGCGAGGTAATACGTAAATTAGTTTACGTTTCTGCAAAATTTTAAATATATGATCATGTCTACACAAGATAAAATTGCATACTTAAATGTGTGGTTAAATAATTTGAGAAATTATTTATGCTAAACCTTCCGCTACACGTAATTAATTTTTAAAATTACGAACCCGCATCCATGTCAACATGCACCCGGTCCCAACAGTTGGTACTAAGGTCAGAACTTCCCCTCTTAATTTTTTCAAGAATTAGTCTACAAATGGGCTTATGGTTCATCACATAGTCTTCTTCTAAAAATCTGGTATTCGTCCCAACGATTACCCTCTGATCCTTAGAACTATAGAACCACCTTTCGTTCATCTAGGATAGCCTTTGAACAAGCGCACAAGATTCCAATCTTATCAGTATCCCCTCTCAGCACATATGCTGAGCTATCCCATGTCCGAAGATGTCTTAGACTTGGCTTTCACCCAGTCTACACTTCTATGGGAGTAGGAGGCACTGACCTAGATGGTATCAAGTATGTACGCTGCCGTTTCCAGAGCATATCCCCAGAACCAATCCGGCAACTCGGAGCAGCTCATCATTGCCCTAACCATCTCCATAAGAGTCCTTTTTCTTCGCTCTGCTGCACCGTTCTGTTGGGGTGTACCGGGTGCAGTCATTTGAGATTGAATCCCAGCCTCTAATAAGTCCTAAACTTTCCCAAGAGGTACCCATCACCACGATCTGATCATAGTGTCTTGATACCTTTACCTTGATGTTTCTCCACAACCGTCTTGAATTCTTTGAACCAATCAAAGATTCAGACTTGGGGCCATCAAGTAAACATATCCATAACTTTGAATATTCATCTCACAAAGTATTTAAAGCTACCCCTAGGCATAGGACCACACAAATCAGAATGAACCGATTCTAACATATTTTTGGTTCTATACCCCTCGGCCTTGAAAGGCCTCTTGGTCGTCTTATCTTCCAAGCAAGATTCAAAGGTTTGGAAGTCTCCCACAACCAATGAACCCGAGGGCTCATTAGCTATTATCCTATGAATCCTAATAAGGTTAATAAGACCAAACCTTAGATGCCAAAGTTATGTTTGGTTCATTTTAGAAGGAACCTTTCTCTTACTTAGGTTAGATGATAAGTTATTAGCTACTATTTGTTGGATCGAGAGAACCGATAGAGGGGAGGTGAATATCGGAAGGCGTTCGGATTTAAAATAAGAGAAATTGCACAGCGGAAGATTAAAATAAAATACGCAAACACAGAGATTTTTTACTTGGTTCGGAGCCTGGGTCGACTCCTACTCCAAGGCCCACGATCGTTGATCATTAACTTTGGGCAATTCTATATAAGGCGCAAAAGCAGTTTATAAAGATTGATAACAAATGTAGTATAGTAAACTGAAAAACAGGAAGCTCTTTCTTTTTACCGACGTCCGATGTAGATTGTCTTTTTCCAGAGCAGCGGGACATCGTCGGCTCGAGTTGGGAGGTTTCCGGAGCGAGGTGCGAGAGCAGAAGAGCGTAGAAGCGTTGAATCAAGTGATGTCTTGAAGCCTGGGGTCGAGGGCCCTTTATATAGGGCCTGGGTGCGCCCGGAACGTCGGGGGCGCCCCCCCACGTGTCAGTCGATCCAGCATTTGCTCGGTCGCTTCTGATCTCTTCAACATCGGGATCAGCTTTGACCGGGGCACCCGGAGCGCTCGGGGCACCCAGATTGACCGGGTCAAACTTCTATCTTCTTGGCTTCGAGGGGAGCTGCTTCGGTAGCTGTCACTGGGGGCGCCCGCAGCATGCGGGGCGCCCGGGAGCACGGGGGCACCCGGGATAGCAGCTGCAGAGGCAATTCTTTGGGTTTTGTGTTTTGTGTTCACCTTGGGGGTGCCCGGGACACTCCGGGCACCCTGGTCAGCTGTTGTCTCATTCCTTTGAGGCTCTCTGAGCTGCAGACACTCGTTCCTTCGGTCCTGCATCCAGGGTTAGTCCAAAACACCATAAAATATTATTTTATACAGCCTTAGCTGTCTTGGTTCTGACTTTGGGCCTCCAAAATGGAGCCCTAGGTCAAACCGACGCCTACTGTTCCCTCTCGATGGGGAATGCGTCCTCACCTACTCCTCTCGGGAGAATGTACCTGATGCCAACCACTCCTTTGGTTAGACTTTTGCCTGGCGGTCCTTTGTCAGGTCTTGAATACCGAGCTGTCCTTCGCCCGGTGCCTAGCATTCCTTCGCCAGTGCCTAGCAGTCCTTCGCTAGGGCTTTTTACCCTGGCATTCCTTCGCCAGTGCCTAGCAGTCCTTCGCTAGGGCTTTATATCCTGGTAGTCCTTCGCCAGTGCCTAGCAGTCCTTCGCTAGGACTTTTTAACCTGCACACTAGAGTAGCTTGTTAGATAACAAGTAAGACTTAACTTTTGAACCCTGTTGCCATTATCAAAACACAGGTTTGACTTGGGTGCTTTCTGCACCAACAATCTCCCCCTTTTTGATTTATGGCAACCCTAGTTCAAAAAAGTTAAGTTTAATCAATGCATGTAAAAACATCAAATTTTGTTCCCTCCTCCTGGAAGGATTCTCCCCCTAGATTTTTCAAAAATTCGTGGGGTTCTAAGTTTAAAAAAAAATTTACTTAGAATTTTTCAAGAGAAGGCTTTTGTATTTTCAATAATGATTTTTGCACTTTTGAAAACTTAAGTTTAGGTACTTGGACAACCTTAATTTTTAAAGGTACATGGAAAAGTTTTTGGAAGCATGAGTTTAGAGTACTTTAGAAAAATTTGAGGTCTTAAGTTTAAAGTACTCAAAAGTTTTTGAAAGCTTTAACTTAAGTACTTAGAAAAGACTTTGACAGGCTTAAGTAGAAGAATTTTTGAAAAGCTTAAGTACTTGAAAATTTTTTGAAATGTTTGAGTACTTAGAAAATTTTTGTAATTCGAAAAGCTTAAGTACTTAGATAATTTTTGAAATTTTGAAAAGCTTAAGTACTTAGATAATTTTTGAAAAGCTTAAGTACTTAGAAAATTTTTGAAATGTTTGAGTACTTAGAAAATTTTTGTAATTCGAAAAGCTTAAGTACTTAGATAATTTTTGAAATTTGAAAAGCTTAAGTACTTAGATAATTTTTGAAAAGCTTAAGTACTTAGAAACGCTTTGAAAAATCTTAAGTACTTAATAAAGTTTTGAAAAAGCTTAAGTATTAAGTTTTGAAAAACTTAAGTATAAATTTTTGAAAAAACTTAAGCTCTCTCCTTTCCTATCTTGGTATCAGAGCCTTAAATGAAGTTTTGAAAAAGTTTAAGTACTTAATAAAGTTTTGAAAAAGTTTAAGTACTTTTTGAATAAAGGATAGAGTTTAAAAAAAATTTTGAGTCTAAAAAAATTTAAACTCTCTCCTTTCCTATCTCTCCCCCTTTGCCATATATTAAAAAAAATAGATAAATATAGCAGAAATTAAATTCCATAAAGAAAATAACTTTCATAAAGGAAAATATGATTTTGCTGTACTGAACCAATTCATGATAAGACTTGAACCAAATCAGTTAATTTCCTCTTATAGGGACCTGTCTAACCCAATTAGCTACTTACTAACTGTTATAAACACTAGTTTTTGCTAGGGTTAGTCAAGTTAAGTGTTTCTGTTCAAGTTAGATTGACACTTAACTTGATTGCTGTATAAGTTGTATTTAGTGCCCCAATTACTGCAGATGTTCTGACTTAAAGCATCTTGAATTAAGGCAAAGACCTAAGCATCTCAACTCATTCTAGGTTATCAATCAAAAGTACCCTAAGGTGCTTGTGAGATGCTGGCTTCTAAATCTATAGGTGCATGCAGTGCTAGGGTTACGGCCTAGGCTAAGTCCATTTGCGAAAAAGCCCTAGTTTTGAAAGGGGGTAGTTTTGAAGTAAAACTAAGTTAAAAAAAGTTTGTAAAAAAACTGATTTTGAAATTAAGTAAACCAGTTTTAAAAATTCTTTTAGAAATTGATTTTTAAATCAAGTAATGCAGTAAGAAAATCAAAAGTGTGGTTAATCTATTCTACAGAACATAATCCTAACTGCCTTCTTAGTGAGCTGAACTCAGACTCAGGTAAGGGTTTTGTGAATATATCAGCTAAGTTGGATTTTGAGTCTATATGTTTAAGTACTATTTCACCCCTAGCTACATGGTCTCTTACAAAGTGATGTTTGACTTCTATGTGTTTGGTTCTGGAATGTTGGATTGGGTTCTTAGTTAGATTAATTGAACTTATATTGTCAATAAATACTTGAGTTTGGTTGTAGTTAAGCTGGAAGTCCTTAAGAGTGTGCATCATCCATAAAAGTTGTGCTACACACTCTCCTAAGGCTACATATTCAGCTTCAGTTGTGGACAGAGTGACATAGTGTTGTTTTCTGCTGCACCAACTTACTAGACTATTTCCTAACAGTTGGCAGCTTCCACTTGTGCTCTTTCTATCTAATTTACAACCAGCATAGTCAGAATCCGAGTATCCTGACAAATTGAAGGTTGATGTTCTAGGATACCAAATCCCTACATTTAGGGTGCCCTTAACATATCTTAGTATTCCTTTTAGGGTTGCTAAGTGCGTTTCCTTAGCACAGGTTTGGTATCTGGCACACATCCCTACAGCAAAAAGAATGTCAGGTCTGCTGGCTGTAAGGTACAGTAGACTACCTATCATACTTCTATATAGTTTGAGGTCTACTGGCTTACCATCAGGGTCACTATCTATTTTTATATTAGTGGCCATGGGGGTACTTATGCTTTTAGAGTTATCCATTTTAAACTTCTTTATTAATTCTTTAGCATATTTGAATTGATGAACGTAGTTTCCATCTCTAGTTTGTTTAATTTGTAATCCTAGAAAAAAGTTAAGTTCACCAACTAGGCTCATTTCAAATTCGTTTTCCATTATTTTAACAAATTCTTTTAGAAAGTTTGAGTTAGTGGACCCAAAGATTATGTCATCTACATAGATTTGGGCAATGAATATATCTTTTCCTAGGGTTTTAATAAATAAGGTTGAATCGATTTGTCCTTGTTTAAATTCTTTAGAAGTTAAGTAAGTTGATAAACGTTCATACCAAGCCCTAGGTGCTTGTTTTAACCCATATAGTGCTTTAGTTAATTTGTAAACATGGTCAGGTTTGTCTAAGTCCTCAAACCCTGGGGGTTGTCCTACATAAACTTCTTCTTTGATGAATCCATTTAGGAAAATTGACTTTACATCCATTTGGTATAGCTTAAATCCTTTATGGGATGCAAAGGCTAACAACATTCTAATGGACTCAAGTCTAGCTACTGGGGCATATGTTTCATCGTAATCTAATCCCTCTACTTGGTTGAATCCTTTAGCTACTAAGCGGGCTTTATTTCTAACTATTTCTCCTTGATCATTTAGCTTATTCCTAAAGACCCACTTAGTGTCAATGATGGATTTGCCTTCTGGTTTAGGCACTAATTCCCAGACTTGGTTCCTCTCAAATTGGGCTAATTCTTCTTGCATAGCTATGATCCAATCAGGGTCAGGTAGGGATTCATCTATAGTTTTGGGTTCTATTTTTGATATCATAGCTATTTGACTAAGGTTTCTATGGGAGGATCTAGTCCTGACTCCTAGAGTTGGATCACCCACAATTTGATCTGTTGGGTGACTAAGTCTGGGTTTCTTGGTTCTTCTAGAACTTGGTTCAGCCTCAGGTCCGGCTGGTCGGTTTGGTTCATTATTTGATTCGACTCCTAGGGTTGGTTCATTTGTTGGTTCGATAATTGTTTCAGTTGACTCATTAATTGGTTCAATAGTTAGTTCGTTTAAGGGTTCGATTAAGGGTTTAATAATTTGTTCTTGATCAGAATTTAATGAAGATAGGTCTGGATTTTCAGATGTTGAGTTGATTTCTTCATCAAATATTAAGTTTGTAATTTCTTCAATTTTCTTAGTTTGTTTATTGTAAACTCTATAGACTCTACTTGTGGTTGAGTATCCAAGGAAGATACCTGGGTTTGACTTGGACTGAAATTTCCCTAAGTAGTCTTTGGTGTTTAGGATATGGACTTTGCATCCAAAGACCCTTAGGTAGTGTAGATTTGGGAGCCTATGGTAGTACAGTTCATAGGGTGTTTTATTGTGTCGCTTGTTAATCAGAACCCTATTTTGGATGTAACAAGCCGTACTAATCGCTTCTGCCCAATATTGGTTTGCTAAGTTAAATTCGTTGAGCATAGCCCTAGCGGCTTCCTGTAATGTTCTATTTCTTCTTTCGACTATCCCATTTTGTTGGGGGGTTCTAGGACATGAAAATTCATGTAAATACCCATTGACCTTACAGAATTCCTCAAACCGTTGATTTTCAAATTCTCCCCCGTGGTCACTCCTAAGTCTTTTAATTTTAATATCGTTCTGATTTTCAACTAATTTACAGAAATCATTAAATAGGTTTAGGGTTTCATCTTTGGTTTTTAGAAACCTAACCCAGGTGAACCTAGAATAATCATCAACTATTACTAAGCAGTATCGGTTCCCGCTTAGTGACTTGGCTCCATGTGAATCAAATAGGTCAAGGTGCAGGAGCTCAAGTGTGGTTTGAGTTAGGTCAGATTGGATTAGTTTGTGATTAGATTTGGTTTGTTTACCTTGATTACATGATTCACATATTAGGTTTTCATTATTTTTAATTTTGGGGATTCCTTTGATTAGGCCAAGTTGGGTGACTTTTGAGATAGTCCTCAGATTAGTGTGACCTAATCTCCTATGCCAGAGGTTCGATTGTTCTAACTGAGTTAACATACATTTGGGTACTGATGGATGGTTTATAGTGTATACATTATTTTTCCTAGTGCCCTTAAGTATGATTTCTGAGTCTTGTACATTTCTAATCAGGCAGTTAGAATTGTTGAAGGTGACTATGTAACCAGAATCACATAACTGACTTATGCTAAGCAAGTTAAATTTGAAGTTTTCAACCAAAAGAACTTTCTTAATAATAAAGTCAGATTTAAGCTCAATATTACCTGACCCAATTACCTTGAGTGTAGCATTGTTACCAAATGCCACTGAGCCTAGGTTCTTGAACTTGAGTTTGGTGAACTTCAATTTATCTCCAGTCATGTGTCTGGAGCAACCGCTATCCAACATCCATTGGTCCAAATCTTTATGTTTCTACACATAAAGTGTTTTATTGATTTGGATCCAATTAGAGTCAGGAATAGCTTAAATTGAGTTTCACTGCCTAGTCTGTCTCACCCAAATCTAAGGTTTTCAACCACGTTAGCCTTATGGGTTTTGTGAGACAGGTTTTGATAAGTGAAATTATTTTGAATAATTATTATTTATTTTAAAAACATTAAATTAATTTTTGAAAACAGTTAAGTTTATTTTCAAAGGAAATGTTTGAATCTAACTTAACTGAAAATTTGTGTTAGATTTGAATTTTACAAAAAGTAATTTGAATTTGAAATTCAAAAATTGGCTTCCAGGTCTTGGCGAGGCACTAGGCCTTCTTTGGCCGTAGCCTTATTGGATCATCAACCCTTTCCTTGACAAAGCCGTTTAATAAAATTTCATTTTCAAAATTAATCTTTGAAAAGTTCTGGTCTAACTAGTTTGGATTTTGGATCGGTAGCTTCGGCTAGTTTCACCAGTCTAAAGAGACCAAGTAAACTTTATCTTATTAGAATTGGTTTCCCTAACGTACTATCATCTCACCTCCATCCAATACTATGTTGTCAAGTTTCAGTTAAGTTTGTTCAGTCCTTATACTAACCATTCATAAGTCTAAGCATGGTAAATTACAGAAATTAAACAACCAATCAGACAAGCAAATTGCAAGAAAATATTAAATTTTATCTGACAATAAATATAGTTTTCAGTTTGGCTCCCCCCGGACTAAAGCCACGGTAATGATTGGGCAAGATGTGAATTTTGTCCTTGGGGATCCAATACTGATTTGATCCAGTTGGTTTGTTCAGGTATAGTTTAGGTACCCATGCCTGAGCTTTACCTCTGGACTGATTCAGTACAGCAAAATAAGATCATTGTCGGGATTTGGTTCTATAACCAAGTCCAGATCGATTTAGAACGGACTTCTGTTTTCCAAGAATCATGTCTAGACCCTTGGAGCCAGAGGTAAATCGTTCTAAAGCTGATCTAAGATCCTTAACCTGAGTTTTCAGGGAGGAGTTCTCTTTCTCAAGTTTTTCAACTTGAGTAGGAGTTCCTTCTTGAACTTTCTCGGTTGAGGGTTTAGAGTCAGCTCCCTCTTTCAGGAGTTTTAGTTCCTGTCGGAGGGATTCGACTCGGAGTTTGGCTTTCGCCAAATCTCGAGAAAGATATGAAATTAAATCGTTTAATTGACTTCTATTGAAACCACTTACCTTGATTTCGCCATCCTCTGAGAAGGTCAGTTTGCCGTCGTCCTGTTCTGATTCTGACTCGGTCTCGACTTCTTCTGAGGCGGTCAGGGCTAGTAGGTTTGACTGGGGTGCCTCTTCTTCTTCTTCTGAGGAAGATTCGTCCCAGGTTGCTTGGAGCGCTTTCTTTCTTCTTGTCTTTTTGGTCTCCTTCAGGTTTGGACACTCCGTCTTGTAGTGGCCCTTCTTCTTGCACTCGTAGCAGGTTACGTTGGGCTTGTTTTTGTCATTCGCGGGTTCAGCTGGTTCGTCCTTTCTTTGGTTGGCCTTCATTCTGTTGGTTTGGTTCTTTAACTCTTTATAGTAGCTTCGGGCCAATCGGACCAGTTTCGGTCGATCTCCTTCTTCGTCTTCTGAGTCTGAGTCTGAGTTAGACTCGGGTTCAGGTTGTGGCTTTTTCTTTGTTGTCCTTCCAGCTTTTCCTGCAATGAAGGCAATCCCTTTCTCGACCATATTGGAGTTAGTTTGTTCGTGCAGTTCTAATTCAGAAAATAATTCGTCTAATTTTATTTTAGAAATATCCATTGAGACCTTGTATGCATCTACCATAGATGCCCACAAGGTGTTTCTAGGGAAGGCGTTTAGAGCATACCTTATTAGGTCACGGTTTTCAACCTTGTGACCTATAGTGTGAAGACCGTTCATTAATTCTTGGATTCGTGCGTGGAGCTGGGCTGCTATTTCGTTGTCGGCCATCTTGATGGTGTACAGTTTGTTCAGGAGTAGATCCCTTTTACTGATCCGAGTATCTGATGTTCCTTCGTGCAGCTCGATCAATTTTGCCCACAACTCCTTAGCACTGTTGAAGGGGCCTACCCGGTTCAGCTCCTCTTTTGTCAATCCGCATTGGAGAGTCTGGGTCGCCTTTGCATCGGCATCAATTTTGCGCTTCAGGGCGTTGTCCCATTCTGAGTAGGTCTGCGGTACTCCTTTGGCGTTTTTGGGTATCTCCAGTCCAGACTGGATGATAATCCACATGTCCACCTGAGTTTTCAGGTGGACCTCCATTCGACTTTTCCAGTAAGAAAAGTCTTCTCCACTGAAAAGTGGAGGTCTGGCGGTGCTAAATCCTTCTTGCATGGCCATTTAACCTGAAAAAGATAAGTAACAAAAAATTTCCCAAGACTTGGTCTTAGATTAGTAGTGCGGGATAAGGAAAATAAAATATCGAGGGGTGTTGCACCAACCTTGATTAACGGAGAAAAGTTCGTACGAAAAGTTTAGAAGAAATTCGAACAAGAAACAGAAAATAAAGAAAATCCGAAAAATTTTCAAACGGGTGGTTGCACCAAGTTTGAACTTCCCCGCTCTGATACCACTTGTTGGATCGAGAGAACCGATAGAGGGGGGGTGAATATCGGAAGGCGTTCGGATTTAAATAAGAGAAATTGCACAGCAGAAGATTAAAATAAAATACGCAAACACAGAGATTTTTTACTTGGTTCGGAGCCTGGGTCGACTCCTACTCCAAGGCCCACGATCGTTGATCGTTTACTTTGGGCAATTCTATATAAGGCGCAAAAGCAGTTTACAAAGATTGATTACAAATGCAGTATAGTAAACTGAAAAATAGGAAGATCTTTCTTTTTACCGACGTCCGATGTAGGTTGTCTTTTTCCGGAGCAGCGGGACGTCGTCGGCTCGAGTTGGGAGGTTTCCGGAGCGAGGTGCGAGAGCAGAAGAGCGTAGAGGCATTGAATCAAGTGATGTCTTGAAGCCTGGGGTCGAGGGCCCTTTATATAGGGCCTGGGGGCGCCCGGAATGTCGGGGGCGCCCCCCACGTGTCAGTCGATCCGGCATTTGCTCGGTCGCTTCTGATCTCTTCAACTTCAGGATCAGCTTTGACCGGGGCGCCCGGAGCGCTCGGGGCGCCCGGATTGACCGGGTCAAACTTCTATCTTCTTGGCTTCGAGGGGAGCTGCTTCGGTAGCTATCACTGGGGGCGCCCGCAGCATGCGGGGCGCTCGGAGCGTCCGGGGCGCCCGGGAGCACGGGGGCGCCCGGGATAGCAGCTACAGAGGCAATTCTTTGGGTTTTGTGTTTTGTGTTCACCTTGGGGGCGCCCGAGACACTCCGGGCGCCCTGGTCAGCTGTTGCCTCATTCCTTTGAGGCTCTCTGAGCTGCAGACACTCGTTCCTTCGGTCCTGCATCCAGGGTTAGTCCAAAACACCATAAAATATTATTTTATACAGCCTTAGCTGTCTTGGTTCTGACTTTGGGCCTCCAAAATGGAGCCTTAGGTCGAACCGACGCCTACTGTTCCCTCTCGACGGGGAACGCGTCCTCACCTACTCCTCTCGGGAGAATGTACCTGATGCCAACCACTCCTTTGGTTAGACTTTTGCCTGGCAGTCCTTTGTCAGGTCTTGAATACCGAGCTGTCCTTCGCCCGGTGCCTAGCATTCCTTCGCTAGGGCTTCAGTCCCAAGCTGTCCTTCGCCTGGCGCCTAGCAGTCCTTCGCTAGGGCTTTGTATCCTGGCATTCCTTCGCCAGTGCCTAGCAGTCCTTCGCTAGGGCTTTTTTACCCTGGCATTCCTTCGTCAGTGCCTTGCAGTCCTTCGCTAGGGCTTTATATCCTGGCAGTCCTTCGCCAGTGCCTAGCAGTCCTTCACTAGGACTTTTTAACCTGCACACTAGAGTAGCTTGTTAGATAACAAGTAAGACTTAACTTTTGAACCCTGTTGCCATTATCAAAACACAGGTTTGACATGGGTGCTTTCTGCACCAACACTATTTGCATCATGGGAGACTTTGGTTCTAATTGCTTAAATTGCTTTATTCATGTTCCTAAACAGATAATCTTTCTATTCCACTTTTCATAACGAAAGCAATAGAATATCCATCATTTTAGAAATTGAACCAGAGTTCTTTCTAAAATTAGGCACATAAAAGCAATCCTCTTAAAACCAAAATTTTTTTTCCTATCTAATGAAAAATATAACTCCCACTGCAATAGTCGCCACCTCCGTAGCATATCTCATGTAGACGGTAATCTTTTCTTTAGCTAGTCGTTGGGCTTCCTGGAGCCCCTGCAAATAATTGCAGACATGTTTAGTGGCATTCGTATCTACCCACCAGGTATCAGTAGATAACTTCGCTAAACATGTTACAACGACAAAAGAAAAAGATACACTTTTCTCTTGACAACAGGGACAGCTCACCTTTCAATGTCCAGTCTGCTGGCTTGTGAAGTATTTGCCTTTCAGCTTCTTCATGCCAGTCCGAGATCCATGCGATAATGCTGCCTTCTTGAACCCTCCTTATTTCTTCTTCTTCTTGCCTTCCGGCATCGAAGTAGAAACCCTTTGAGTCATTAAGGCCTGCGTATCTCTGGCGAAAGGCCCCTCTGCCGCCTGGAGTTCTCCTAGTTGTTCCCTCAACTTATATTCACGCTTATTCATGCTATAGTTGAGCCGGAACTGCTCTAAACTCCTAGACAGAGATTGGAATATAATATCGACCTGAGTTTCCCCATCGATTTGTCCTCCAAGAACATTAATCTCATTGAGGTGGGTCATCATCTTCAGGGCGTTCCTCGAAGAGTACCTATTTGTACTCCTTTGCGGAAAGGAGGTTTATTTTCCAGTTTACGTAATTTGAGGTCACTAAGTTTCTTTTCCTTAAGTATTGTAGCTAGTGGGTTAAAGACTATTTTAAAAATCCTAAGAATCACAACATACACTACATTAGAAATCGAAAATAAATTGATTCCTCAAAACAATAAATTTTCGAAATCAACCAACATCTCAAACACCGAGAATTTGCATGCCACGTTAGTGTGGACGTATACAAACCCTACATTTATTCTAGAAGGTTTTACCCATAAATCTTACTATCTTGTCAACCTAACTTTTTGACAAGTAAGACTAATAGTTGGTCAACTTCAGCCCTACAAGTTATTAGCAGTGACTCCGTTGGGGAGGATACTAATAATTGTATCTAATTGTTTACCATTGCACGACACTAAGAGGATTATTTAGGATTATGTGTCATCCGTTGAGGAAGTGCACACGCTCTTCAATAATCCTCTATAATCTTATCTGATCTTATGATCCGCAGAACAAGCCTATCCGTTATGGAGGAAGGCACTCAGAGCCAATGCGCGGGCTTGTTCGCATCACATATTAGATTGCAATGGAGGCCGTGGGACCCTTAGGGTCCCTCTCCCACTTAGTAATTTATCTTGAGGAATTTTCTAGTACTACCACACAACCAAGCACATAACCAATCAACATGAAAAAAACATAGAGAAAATCCTAGATTTTCCAACTTTCATGGCCCTTGGTCTCTAATGCACCTCCAATCGTGTCGTGACTTCGTCTGCTCCTCCCTTCCTTCTGCGCAAGCTACCTCGAGGGATTTCCACGCCGTAATGATTAGCTAATTATTTACATCATCGATCCTATACTCCTCAAGGGAGTGTACATGAAATCTAGATCAACTGTAAATAAATAACTCGGCTAAACTTGCGCCATATTTAATTACAAAAATTAATTACCTAGCCTTGTCAACCCCGAGAATTAATTAATTACAAAAATATGCAAACCAATCACACAACATAATTTTGGCCATGAAGTTGGAATCTCGTGCCTGCAACACAAAGTTAGCCTATGCACATCCACGCATCATCCAGCAAAATAAATGTATGAATTGCAAAAATTAACCAATCCTAAACACACAAAGCCGGAAACCTCAGCTCTGATACCAATTGTTGGGTATGGCTTGGCGGGTTTCCTAAGCGAATAACTGGTCGATCCGAGAAACCTCTCCATGTCTACGGATTAAAAATTAATCCGAATGAAGACCCGTTTCCCATCGACGGTCTCATGCCGTATCGAACAATCCAAATTACAACTTAGCCAATTACCAAAATTGGCCTTGTAATTTGCTCGACCGTTCGACCGCGGAAAAGGCGACGAGTTTGTAACGACCCAGAAAATTCTCTTAATATTTTCTTAAAATATTGAGCATGTATAAATAATTTTCCGAGGGACCTAGAAATAATTATATAAAATTTGGCCTAGAAATCCATATTTTCTCAATTAAATTGAGAAAACTAAGTACTAATGAGCCTTATATGGGCTTTTTAGTACCATGATTATTTGTGAATTTTAGGTGAAAATTATAGAAATATGAAGGGATTTTAATAAGAAATATTAACATAATTATGGGGGATTTTTTTTAGGATTTTCGAAAATTACTAGGAAAATAAAATAAAATAAGTGGAAAAAAATTGTACATTTACCAAGGATTGAACCTTGGACCTCTTGTACAACCATGTAGGCTCTAACCAACTCATCTAGCAAGGGAATGTTATGAGGAAATGAAGTGGATATTGGTTAAGGCTTAGAAGAAGATGAAGGGTCATGGAGAGACTGTTCATTTACCTCCTTAATGGGTGATAAATAGGGGGGTTTGGGAGTTACTTCTTCCTTCCATTACTTGCATTCTCTTCCTCCCTCCTTCCTCATTCTAGCCGAACACCATAGGGGAGATTTTCCTTTGGAAAAGCTCCACAAGAGGGTCTCATCACCAAGATCAAAAGGTTTTTCAAGGATACAAGGGCAAGGGGGTTCAAGTGTTCAAGGGACTTACCATTTCCTTCTCTTTCAAGGTTCAAAAAATCAAGAAACCCAAGGTAAGACTCCCTCACCTGTGGTATAATAGTTCCTTATGATTTCCATGATTTTTAGCATGATATATTGGTTAGTTTTTGGATTTGATGTTGAAAGGAAGGAAAACCAAGAACCTTAAGTTTAAGGGTTTCGGCCACCATGATTTAAAGGTCTATAATTATGCCAAAAATCTTGATAATGTTATTTAATGTTCCCTTATGATGTGTATAGGTTAAGTATAATTTTTGGGAATTTTTGGAGTACCCTAGGACACCCTAGGGTTTCGGCCAACATGAAAGGAACAAAATCAACACCTAGAGACCCTAAGGGTTTCGGCCACAATGTTTTAGGGTCCATAATGATGCTAAAAATCTTTATAATGTTATTCAATGTTCCCTGATGATGTTTAGAGATTAAGAATAATTTTTGGGAATTTTTGGAGTACCCTAGAGACCCTATAAGTTTCGGCCAACCTCAAGGACCCAAAGGTTAGGGTTGAGTCCTAAACTTCAAGTATATATTTTTATGTGTTGTCATGATATAAGGGTGATGGAGGGTGATTATGTGAATTTTCACATGGCCTAGAGACTCTATAAGTTTCGGCCAAGAAGGGTTAATAGGGTAAAAGTTATGATTTATTTCAAGTAAGGGCTCCAATGGCTCTATGGTAAGATGTGATTAGTGTTTAATGATTGATTGGGGATTTTAATAGAAT
Source organism: Boesenbergia rotunda (assembly GCA_024364735.1). NCBI lineage: Eukaryota > Viridiplantae > Streptophyta > Magnoliopsida > Zingiberales > Zingiberaceae > Boesenbergia > Boesenbergia rotunda. The sequence goes on from JAGFNQ010003289.1 coordinate 419,203, forward strand.
TTTTCCATACCCCCATGGCCTTATAAGTTTCGTCCAGCCCTAGGAAAGTGGCCTAAAGGTTAGGGTTAACCCTAATCATGAGCCCCAAGGACTTCCTATGGTCTTATAAATAATGTATGGTAGTTCATTTACCTTATGCTATATTACATGTTTATGGAATTGATGGAACTCCACCTTAGAAGTTTTGGCCAAGCCTTGGATCTAGGGTTTGAGGGTGGAGTTAGGGTTCAAAGAATGATGGTTCATGTTTACCATAAAGTATTTATATGTATAGGATCAAGCATGTGGTAGGAATCATGTTAACCATGACCCTAAGGTTTAAGCACCATGCCTTATGTTTCATGTTTAGGTTATGAATGATGCCATGATAAGTATGATAGGGTTATGTTCACGATAAGAATGATGCTATGATAGGTATGTTATGTTAGGTTCATGATAAGAACGATGCCATGATAAGTATGTTATGTTTATGTTCATGATAAGAATGATGCATGCCATGTGGTATGAATGAAGATGAATGTCATGCTTATGAAAGAAGATGCATACCATGTTTATGAATGAAGATAATGCTCATGCCTTACAGGCATCATGATGTTATGCAATAAGAATGAACAATGAAAGGACAAGCATGTGTTAAGTCATGCTTTATGTAACATGGTTATGCTATGAATGTCTTATGAATGATGAAACATGAAAAGTATTTTACTTTATGTATGGGCTTGTACCGGACCGAAGTATGCGTCCAAGGGATGGGCACCTTAAGAACGCCCCGGTTTTGGACTACCGAAGCTGTCCACGGTTTTGGCACTACCGGAGCTGTGCAACAGGGATGGGCACCTTAAGAACGCCTCGGTTCGGGGACTACCGACTATGCTGTCCTTACCCTAGTAGGTCGGGGCTCGCGACCTCGGACTTGCTAGGGATGCGCGCTATGATGTATGTATGTGGTACAAGCCGGGGATCCCAAATGATATTATGATGATTATGTTTAAGCATTTAAAAGTATGTTTTAAAAGTTAAGCATCCTTATGTATATGCATTCCACTCATGCATCCATTCATGTTATGCATTATGCTATGTGATAAGATTTTATGCTTACATTTCATGTTAAGAAGTATGCATGAGATGAATGAATTATGTCATGATTATGTTAAGAAGATGTTCATATGATATAATAGGTATTATGTCATGCTTAGAATGTTCACTATGTTTATGATTATGCCATGTATCATGCCATGCTTAGAATGTTCACTATGTTTATGTTTATGCCATGTATCATGCCATGCTTAGAATGTTCACTATGTTTATGTTTATGCCATGTATCATGCCATGCTTAGAATGTTGACTATGTTTATGTTTATGCCATGTATCATGTCATGTTTAGAATGTTTACTATGTTTATGTTCATGCCATGCTATGTATACGATAAGTGATGTAAGATGTTATGTTCTAAGTAGAGCACCAAGTATGTTAATGTTCCATGTGCTCATTATGAGATGATGAATGATGAATGGTTTTTGTGAGTAGGAAAGAATCTTACTAAGCCTGTGTGCTTATAGTCTTATTTCCTTATACCGTAGATCATTCAAGGGGACAATGATGGAAGCAGCAGGAGGGCAAGAACGCATGTGTGTAGTAGTGACTTGGCCCAGGAAACCATATGTTTACTGTTTATGCTAGAACTTCACCTTGGTTACTTATATGTTTGAATAATGACTTCTGGAACCTTATGATATGATGTTATGTATGACATGATATGATGCTTAAGTTCAAAGTTAATATGCTAAGGTATGCTAAGGTTCCCATGTCATTAAGATAGGAATGGTAGTAGGGCATGTATAAGTTAAAGTTATTCCGCTGCCTTATGATGTCTACATGCCCTAAGCATGTTAACGTAACGCCGCTTATGAAAAAAAAAAGCGGGCGTTATAGGTTGGTATCAGAGCCGTAACCATCTCACTACACACACATCAAGCCCTCTTCCTGCCGCTTCCAAGTAAGTACCTCTTTACATATCTTATAGTAAGATGTTTTATGATGTAGGATATGCAAGTATGAACGATGGTTATGATGAAAGGTACCTTAAGATATGTAACGATGAATGATATTTTATCTTCTTTTAGGAATTAGATGCTTAGAATAATATAGGGGTAGAAAAGAACTGATATTGATCATACTTGTCTTTGGTGAAGAAAAACATGGCTAGAAGACAGAGTAACTGACTTAACGGGGCAGCCCCACCGCCTGATCTGGTGCAATTGGTAACCCAACTTCAGCGCCAAGTCACCGAGCAGCAGCAGACTATCAACACCTTGATGAACCAACAGGAAAATTCTACTACTCCACCAGTGAACCAGACTGCTATACCTGTGGCACCTACGGTTACGCACACTCCTCCGCCGGGCCGCCGGGCTCGACCTCTGTGGCACGACAGGAGGCTTACCTGATCCAATGGTTAAGGCTGAAACCGGAAAATTTTTCCGGTGCTGGCGAACCTTGGGACGCCCAGGCATGGTTCAAGACGATGGAAAGTACCCTGGAGCTGCTGGACTGGCCTGAGCATGAAAAGATCAAGTGTGCGTCATTCTGCCTGACTGGGGATGCCAGAATGTGGTGGGAAAGGGTCAAGGCCAAGAGACCGGTGGACCAGATGGCGTGGTCCGATTTCGAATCAGAGTTCTTTGAAGAATTCTTCAACATGCGGGTCACGAACAAACACTACGACGAATTCACGGAATTCTGGCAGGGCGATCTCTCGGTTAATGAGGCCGTGAAGAAATTTAATCGACTGGCTCGGCTGTGCCCTGAGTTGGTCCGTACTGAGAAAGAGAGGGTCCGACTTATGCTAAGAATGTTGCGGCCTGAAATAGCTCTGAATGTGGCTGGTGGAGTTAACAGGCCCCAAACCGCCGAGGAACTGTTTAGTAGTGCCCTACTCACTGAGCACTACCTGAACAATATCACTCAGCAACGGAAGGCGATGAATGAAAGTAAGAGTCAAGTTCATACCGGGATCCTCGATTCTTTCTCTCATTATCCCTAATGTTCTTTCCGTTAATAATCACTTAGGAGGACAGAGGTCCCAGAGCAACCACGCTAGCGGGAAGGGGGATCAGGGTGGAAAAAGGAAGTCATGGAACAACTCTCCAGGGGGACCAGCAAATAAACAGACCAAGTTTTCATCATGCACGACATGCGGGAAGAATCACTCCGGAGAATGCCGCAAGGGCACGAACCGGTGTTTCACCTGTGGTGTGGAGGGACATATGGCGGCTCACTGTCCTACAAAGAACCAGGCCCCTCCCCAACCACTGGCTCAGTACCAGGGTGCACCGGCGAAATTGCACTATATGCCAGCTGAGCTGGAAGGAACCCCGATGTTGGAGGCCTCTCCAACAGTGACGAATGCCAGGGTTTTCTCGGTTACCAAGGAGGACACTGCGGAAGCTTCTACGGTTGTCACAGGTCAGATACTTATTTTCAGTCAGTATGCTACCGCATTATTTGATACTGGGGCAACACACTCGTTTATTTCTGTGCCATATACCAAGAAGATAGATAGGCATCCGCAAGAGTTGGACGGCAGGTTCTTAACGACCCTGCCTTCAGGAGAGATAATGACATCTACTCATGTACTGCGTGCGGTGCCGGTCAGAATTTCAAGAAGGGAACTTTACTGCGATCTGATAGTACTTGACATGCATGATTATGATGTTATAATGGGAATGGACTTCCTGGGTAAATACGGTGCTTCTATTGAGTGTCGTAAGCGAAAGGTGATCTTTCGACCTGAGGGAAGTTCTAAGTTCGAATTTATCGGGGAGTCAAGGAAAAGAACCGGGAAATATTTATCAGCTCTCCAAGCTCAGAAGATGTTAGACAAAGGATGTACTGGATTTCTAGCATATGTGGTGGATGCCAGTCAAGGGAAGGATCGGAAGCTAGAAGATGTCCGGGTGGTATGTGATTACCCAGAGGTTTTCCCAGATGAGTTACCAGGATTAGCTCCTGATAGAGAAGTGGAATTTGAGATCGAATTAATTCCTGGTACTAACCCGATCTCCAAGGCACCTTACCGTATGGCGCCGGTTGAGTTGAAGGAACTTCAGGAACAGCTACAGGAGTTGCTAGATAAGGGATTTATTCGCCCTAGTCATTCCCCGTGGGGAGCTCCAGTATTGTTTGTGAAGAAGAAAGACGGATCTATGCGTATGTGCATAGATTATCGAGCGCTGAACAACGTAACCATTAAGAACAGGTATCCCCTTCCGAGGATAGATGACCTGTTTGACCAATTAAAGGGAGCCACTGTTTCTCAAAAATTGATTTGAGGTCTGGGTACCATCAAGTTAGAGTAAAACAAGAGGATGTTCCGAAGACGGCTTTCCGAACAAGGTACGGGCACTTTGAGTTTGTTGTTATGCCTTTCGGCGTGACGAATGCCCCTGCTATGTTTATGGACCTGATGAATCGAGTGTTCTCGTCGTTCCTCGACAAATTTGTGATCGTCTTCATCGATGATATTCTTATTTATTCGAGGACCCAAGAAGAGCACACTGAACATCTGAAGAAAGTATTAGAGATTCTTCGGGAAAAGCAATTGTATGCAAAATTTTCCAAATGTGAGTTCTGGCTTGACCAAGTGGGCTTTTTGGGCCATATTATCTCTAAAGACGGAGTTATGGTGGATCCAATGAAGGTTGAAGCGGTGAATAACTGGAGCCGGCCGATGAACGCCAGCGAGATCAGAAGTTTTCTGGGGTTGGCAGGCTATTATAGAAAATTTATGGAGGATTTCTCGAGGATCGCAGCCCCTTTAACGACTCTCACCCGGAAGGATAAGAAGTACGAATGGACGGATGACTGTGAAAAGAGTTTCTTGGAACTAAAAAGGAGACTCACCAGTGCACCAATCCTTACCCTTCCAGAATGTAATCAGAGCTTTGACATGTATAGTGATGCCTCCAAATTAGGACTTGGAGCTGTACTTATGCAGAATGGAAAAGTTATTGCCTATGCCTCTAGACAACTCAAGGAATATGAACAGAATTACCCCACTCATGATCTGGAACTGGCCGCGGTGGTCTTCGCTCTTAAGATATTGAGGCATTATCTGTACGGAGCACAGTGTCGAATTTATACAGACCACCAGAGTCTGCGATATTTCTTCACTCAGAAGGACCTGAATATGAGACAACGTCGATGGCTTGAGTTGGTAAAGGACTATGACTGCGAGATCTTCTATCATCCAGGGAAGGCGAACAAGGTGGCCGATGCACTCAGCCGGAAGTCAAGTGCCACTTTGATGTCCATATCTAAATTACCCCGACCACTTGGAAGAGAAATTATGAATTTTGGGGTCGAGGTCATCTCCGGGTGACTTTCCACCATAACAATATCGCCCGCGCTATGTGAGGACATATTGGAAAAACAAAATGGTGATCTGGGTCTCCAGAAAATAAAACAGGAGATCATAGAAGGAAAAGACGACGGTTTTCATATCGCCAAAGGGGGGGGTACTATACCTTAGGGATCGTCTATGCATCCCTAATAATCCGGAGCTTCGAAGGAAAATACTGACGGAAGCTCATGAGACCCCTTATTCGATGCATCCAGGATCCACCAAGATGTATCAAGATCTGAAAGAGAAGTTCTGGTGGTCCGGTATGAAGAGGGATGTGGCTCAGCATGTTAGTACTTGCATGACTTGCCAACGAGTAAAAGCAGAACACCAGCGACCCGGAGGAGTTCTGCAGCCACTAGCGATTCCGGAGTGGAAATGGGAAGACATCTCTATGGATTTCATTTCAGGGCTTCCCAGGACTACGAATGGATATGATGCTATATGGGTAATTGTGGATAGACTAACGAAGTCTGCTCACTTCCTGGCGATCAAGATGACTTATTCGATTGAGCAACTGGCTCAATTGTATGTTAAGGAAGTAATTAGGCTTCATGGAGTCCCCAAGACCATCATCTCAGATAGGGATGGTCGCTTTACTTCGCATTTTTGGGAATGCATTCAGAAGTCTCTCGGCACTAAACTGCGATTTAGCACCGCCTTTCACCCTCAGACTGATGGGCAAACGGAACGGGTGAATCAAATACTAGAAGATATGTTGAGAGCTTGTGCCCTGGATTTTAAGAGAAGTTGGTGTCGATATCTATGCTTGGCGGAATTTGCTTACAACAATAGCTACCAAGCTACTATTGGAATGGCACCTTATGAAGCCTTGTATGGGAGGAGATGTAGGTCTCCGATCTGTTGGTACGAGGGTGGTGAAAAGAAGGAGATGGGCCTCACAACGGATGTTATTGACAGCGCCACCCGAGCTATACAGAATATTCGACAACGGATAGAAACTGCTCAGAGCCGGCAGAAGAGTTATGCCGATGTCCGGCGTAGACCACTGGAATATAATGTTGGAGATGTGGTGTTTCTCAAAGTGGCTCCTATGAAAGGGGTGACCAGATTCGGGAAGAAAGGAAAACTAAGTCCGCGCTATGTGGGGCCGTACCTGATTCTAAAGAGAGTCGGTAAAGTGGCATATGAGCTGGAGCTACCTCCAGAGATGTCAGCTATCCATAACGTATTCCATGTGTCCCTGCTTAAAAAGTGTATCCCGAATATGGACCAAGTGATCGAGCCGCGGACAGTACAAGTACAAGAGGACCTAAGTTATGAAAGCAGACCCATACAGATTTTGGATAGGGAAGTCAAGAAGCTGAGGAATAAGGAGGTACCTCTAGTCAAGGTCTTACGGCAAAGTCAACGGTTAGAAGAAGCTACCTGGGAACGCGAGGACGAAATGAGGCGCAAGTACCTGGAGTTATGCTAAGTTCGAGGACGAACTTTCACGAGGTATGGGGATTGTAACGACCCGGAAAATTCTCTTAATATTTTCTTAAAATATTGAGCATGTATAAATAATTTTCCGAGGGACCTAGAAATAATTATATAAAATTTGGCCTAGAAATCCATATTTTCTCAATTAAATTGAGAAAACTAAGTACTAATGGGCCTTATATGAGCTTTTTAGTACCATGATTATTTGTGAATTTTAGGTGAAAATTATAAAAATATGAAGGGATTTTAATAAGAAATATTAACATAATTATGGGGGAATTTTTTTAGGATTTTCGAAAATTACTAGGAAAATAAAATAAAATAAGTGGAAAAAAATTGTACATTTACCAAGGATTGAACCTTGGACCTCTTGTACAACCATGTAGGCTCTAACCAACTCATCTAGAAAGGGAATGTTATGAGGAAATGAAGTGGATATTGGTTAAGACTTAGAAGAAGATGAAGGGTCATGGAGAGACTCTTCATTTACCTCCTTAATGGGTGATAAATAGGGGGGTTAGGGAGTTACTTCTTCCTTCCATTACTTGCATTCTCTTCCTCCCTCCTTCCTCATTCTAGCCGAACACCATAGGGGAGATTTTCCTTTGGAAAAGCTCCACAAGAGGGTCTCATCACCAAGATCAAAAGGTTTTTCAAGGATACAAGGGCAAGGGGGTTCAAGTGTTCAAGGGACTTACCATTTCCATCTCTTTCAAGGTTCGAAAAATCATGAAACCCAAGGTAATACTCCCTCACCTGTGGTATAATAGTTCCTTATGATTTCCATGATTTTTAGCATGATATATTGGTTAGTTTTTGGATTTGATGTTGAAAGGAAGGAAAACCAAGAACCTTAAGTTTAAGGGTTTCGGCCACCATGATTCAAAGGTCTATAATTATGCCAAAAATCTTGATAATATTATTTAATGTTCCCTTATGATGTGTAGAGGTTAAGTATAATTTTTGGGAATTTTTGGAGTACCCTAGGACACCCTAGGGTTTCGGCCAACATGAAAGGAACAAAATCAACACCTAGAGACCCTAAGGGTTTCGGCCACAATGTTTTAGGGTCCATAATGATGCTAAAAATCATTATAATGTTATTCAATATTCCCTGATGATGTTTAGAGATTAAGAATAATTTTTGGGAATTTTTGGAGTACCCTAGAGACCCTATAAGTTTCGGCCAACCTCAAGGACCCAAAGGTTAGGGTTGAGTCCTAAACTTCAAGTATACATTTTTATGTGTTGTCATGATATAAGGGTGATGGAGGGTGATTATGTGAATTTTCACATGGCCTAGAGACTCTATAAGTTTTGGCCAAGAAGGGTTAATAGGGTAAAAGTTATGATTTATTTCAAGTAAGGGCTCCAATGGCTCTATGGTAAGATGTGATTAGTGTTTAATGATTGATTGGGGATTTTAATAGAATTTTTCCATACCCCCATGGCCTTATAAGTTTTGGCCAGCCCTAGGTAAGTGGCCTAAAGGTTAGGGTTAACCCTAATCATGAGCCCCAAGGACTTCCTATGGTCTTATAAATAATGTATGGTAGTTCCTTTACCTTATGCTATATTACATGTTTATGGAATTGATGGAACTCCACCTTAGAAGTTTCGGCCAAGCCTTGGATCTAGGGTTTGAGGGTGGAGTTAGGGTTCAAAGAATGATGGTTCATGTTTACCATAAAGTATTTATATGTATAGGATCAAGCATGTGGTAGGAATCATGTTAACCATGACCCTAAGGTTTAAGCACCATGCCTTATGTTTCATGTTTAGGTTATGAATGATGCCATGATAAGTATGATAGGGTTATGTTCACGATAAGAATGATGCTATGATAGGTATGTTATGTTAGGTTCATGATAAGAACGATGTCATGATAAGTATGTTATGTTTATGTTCATGATAAGAATGATCCATGCCATGTGGTATGAATGAAGATGCATGTCATGCTTATGAAAGAAGATGCATACCATGTTTATGAATGAAGATAATGCTCATGCCTTACAGGCATCATGATGTTATGCAATAAGAATGAACAATGAAAGGACAAGCATGTGTTAAGTCATGCTTTATGTAACATGGTTATGCTATGAATGTCTTATGAATGATGAAACATGAAAAGTATTTTACTTTATGTATGAGCTTGTACCGGACCGAAGTATGCGTCCAAGGGATGAGCACCTTAAGAACGCCCCGGTTTTGGACTACCGAAGCTGTCCACGGTTTTGGCACTACCGGAGCTGTGCAACAGGGATGGGCACCTTAAGAACGCCTCGATTCGGGGACTACCGACTATGCTGTCCTTACCCTAGTAGGTCGGGGCTCGCGACCTCGGACTTGCTAGGGATGCACGCTATGATGTATGTATGTGGTACAAGCCGGGGACCCCAAATGATGTTATGATGATTATGTTTAAGCATTTAAAAGTATGTTTTAAAAGTTAAGCATCCTTATGTATATGCATTCCACTCATGCATCCATTCATGTTATGCATTATGCTATGTGATAAGATTTTATGCTTACATTTCATGTTAAGAAGTATGCATGAGAATGAATGAATTATGCCATGATTATGTTAAGAAGATGTTCATATGATATGATAGGTATTATGTCATGCTTAGAATGTTCACTATATTTATGTTTATGTTTATGTCATGTATCATGCCATGCTTAGAATGTTCACTATGTTTATGTTTATGTCATGTATCATGTCATGCTTAGAATGTTGACTATGTTTATGTTTATGCCATGTATCATGTCATGCTTAGAATGTTCACTATGTTTATGTTTATGTCATGTATCATGCCATGCTTAGAATGTTCACTATGTTTATGTTTATGCCATGTATCATGCCATGCTTAGAATGTTGACTATGTTTATGTTTATGCCATGTATCATGCCATGTTTAGAATGTTTACTATGTTTATGTTCATGCCATGCTATGTATACGATAAGTGATGTAAGATGTTATGTTCTAAGTAGAGCACCAAGTATGTTAATGTTCCATGTGCTCATTATGAGATGATGAATGATGAATGGTTTTTGTGAGTAGGAAAGAGTCTTACTAAGCCTGTGTGCTTATAGTCTTATTTCCTTATACCGCAGATCATTCAAGGGGACAATGATGGAAGCAGCAGGAGGGCAAGAACGCATGTGTGTACTAGTGACTTGGCCCAGGAAACCATATGTTTACTGTTTATGCTAGAACTTCACCTTGGTTACTTATATGTTTGAATAATGACTTCTGGAACCTTATGATATGATGTTATGTATGATATGATATGATGCTTAAGTTCAAAGTTAATATGCTAAGGTATGCTAAGGTTCCCATGTCATTAAGATAGGAATGGTAGTAGGGCATGTATAAGTTAAATTTATTCCGCTGCCTTATGATGTCTACATGCCCTAAGCATGTTAACGTAACGCCGCTTATGAAAAAAAAAAAAAGCGGGCGTTACAGAGTTGATCGCCGGCTTTTGTGTTTATGGTCGGGGTCCAGTTAAATAATTATTAACTATGATTCGCAATCAAGATAATTAAATAACTAACATAAAATGACGAGGCATATGAATAAGACACAAATATGAACGAAAGGAGCCAAGGAGGAATATACCTTCCATTACCTTACGATCTTCTACTGTGTGACCCTCCCCTCTTGGACGTTGTGTGTGCGACGATCTACCGAGACCCGTGGTCACCAAGTCAATCCCTTCTCCTTGCACCAACAAATCCCTAACCAAAGGGATGCCGCCGGCCACTTCAAGGAAATAATCCAAACACAAACCCAATTGATTCTTTCCTCTACTTCCAGCGCCTGAACAACAAGTATCTTGGAGTTTTTGTGATCTGAGCAACTCCAAGTTGTACAAGTAACTTGTGATCCGAGCAACTCTACAACTCTAACTTATGTTCTTTCAAGCAACTCGAAGAAAGTTGTCATCCTCCCTCAAAGAATACTCACCGCAATTGTTGAATTTCCTCATGGCAATTTCAATTGCCTCACAGTAATTATTCCAAGGCAAAAGCAAGCCTTGGCTCCGAATAATTTCCTCACGGCAATTAATCCAAGGCAAAGGCAATTGTTCCCAGGCAATTGCGGCGCTTGCCTTGGCGCTCTTTGCCTTGGGCCAAATAATTGCCTCACGGCAATTGTTCCAAGGCAAAGCAATTGCCTTGGCCGAACCCAGGCAATTGCGGCGCCGATTGCCGAGCTCTTCGGCAATTAAATTAGGCAATTTAATTGCGCCGAGCTCTCGGCAATTGGCAATTGCCTCACAGCAATTGCTAATTGTCGAGCAATTGGCAATTGCTAATGGCAATTGTTTATTGCCAATAACAATTGCCTCACGGACATGCAAGCCGGAGAAGAAGATTCTCCAAGCGTGAGTCGGCGAAACTAGAGGGGAAGAGAGAAGGAGAGAAAATCTTAAGATATTCTTGTGTATTTTTGGATTCATCCATCGGATCGATTAACCCTTGGTTCTATGCCACTATCGGATTTATATAGGGCTACAGTAGGGACCATGAGGAGGAGTTGGATCTTGACCTGCTAATGGATTCAAACCCGGTCCATTAATGAGGATTCATTCCACTAAAGGACCCTCATTGAATTACCTTACCAACCCCCATATTTACATATGAGTTTCACTTATTACGAGTCGTCCATCCTCTCGTGTTTAAGATCTTGAATGCCCATTAATTAATTAAATTATTGACAATTTAAAATTAATTAACTTCTGGATCCTTGACTAGTACCACTCAACCTTATCATCGTGTCAGATCAAATCCACCTGCAGGGTTTAGCACGATGAACCTTTTGAGCTCATCAAGGGGTATCATCATCCTGACTCATCAGGACACGGATTCCGTCAATAATCATCGGCATATCATATTATTAATATTATCTCCCAACTTACCGAGCCTATCGATCTAACAAAATAGATCTCGTATATTGATAAATCAAAAAAATAATAATTAATAATATATGCCCGATATTATTTCAGGATTAAGAGATCGTACTCCATAATAAAATCTTGAGGTCCTATACAATTATCAAGTCAGTACAAATTGGATAACCTCGGGTTTCGGTCCTGCTCAATGTGCTCATAGCACACTAGTGTAACTCTATGGTCAAGACCAACCACACCTAATTACACTACAACCATCCCGATGGGATGTCCAATTCCATCTCAGTTGTGGGCCTCTTATTTATATTAAGTAAGGAATTGATAACACAATCTTCCGTGTGACACCACACAACATGTTATCTACAATGCAAAGTAATTGGACTTCGTGTATGTACTATTATAAACATACACATAGTGTAGTTGTGATTCTCTTTTCAAAATTAGATGATCTCATATATATATAAAAAGATCAACGTCTTTTAGTATACACATCTAACAACCCTTACGTCTGACAATATTCTGTTATTGTTGCCAACTAACAAAATATTATCTACGCATAGTACAATAATACCACCACGTTTCTATCACATGACTTCATCCATCCTTTGATCAAATCCATATAACCGGATTTATCTCTTCAAAGTGGATGATCCTTGTCATAGATCTAGGGATCTAGTTCATGTTCACTTAGGACCCAGTCCATAGACCCTCCAAGAACATGAGATCTTTTAGGTTGAGCAACAACCCTCCTACTACGACAAGGTACCCTTTGCGTATCTACTGTGACACGAGGTGTAGTGTCCTGTGGTATAACCTCTTGTACAGTTGGTATTAAGATCAGAATGTCCCCTTATTTAATTTACTTAGAGTAACTCTACATCTGAATTTGTGGTTTATTACATAGTCATTTTCCCAAGAATCAGACATTCGTCCCAACGAACATCCTCTGATCCTTAGGACTAATAAACCACCTTATTGTTCCCTTAGGATATCCTACGAATATATGCACTAGATTCCAACTTGTCGGTGTCTCTTTACTACTCATAATCTGAACATGGCTTAGACTAAGCTTTCACTTGGTCCACATCTCTATGGTTTTTAAGAGAGTACTGACCTAGACAGAATCAAACATACAAACCTTCGTATCCAGGACATACCTCTTTGAACAAATTTGGCTAATCTCGGAGAGGCTTATCATCTTCTTAACTTATTAGCTTAACAAACCTTCTTCCTTTCATGGGTTGCACCATTCTGTTGGGGCACACCAGGTGCAATGCATTGGGATCAAATCTCAATTCTCTGATAAGCAAGTCCTACAACTATCCTAGAGGTACTAGCCACCATGATCTAATCATAATGTCATAATACTTTTACTCTGATGTTTCCTATGCATCAGACTTGAACTCTTTAACCTAATCAAAGTACTTAGTCTTGCAGTACATCAATCAACAAAGTATTTAAGGGTGCCTTTATTCTGGATAGACTAAAGACCTATAGTTATCAGAATGAATCAATTCCTATATATCTTTGGCTCTATGCCCCCAGGCTTAGAACAAACCTATTTGGTTTTGTTACTTCCCTAGTAAGAGTCAAAAGATCCTAAGGAAGACAAGTTTTCCACAACTAATGAACCCTAAGGCTTATTGGTCGATCTCTTTTGAATCCCACTAGAGTTTAACAAACTAAACCTTAGAGACAAAATATATGTTTGGTTTTACTTTGGAAGGAACCTTTCTCTTACATTAGTTAAGATGATAAGCTTATCGCATCATGGGAGCCTTTTGATTTTATATACTAATTGTCTATCTATGTACTTCAATAGACATTCCTTTCTATTCCACTTTTAACAAATAAAAGCAATAGAAAATATCTTATTTCAGAAACTGAACAAAAAGTTCTTTCCAAAAAAAAAAAACTAAGTACATAAAGGTAATCTCTATAAATCCAAAACTATATCATCCTATGCTAAAGACATAAATGAAATAGATAAAACTCCCACTGCAAAATAACATCTCCTTAGCCTATCCATGTAGTCAGCAATATCCTCCTCAGCTAGCCGTCGGGTTTCCTTGAAACCCTGCACAAAAATGTAGACATGATTAGTGGTATCCGTATCTGCACACTAGGTACTGGTAGATATCACCGCTAAATATGTTACAACGACACAAGAAGAATATATACTTGTGGTACTACTCTGACGATGGGGACAATCTGTCATCCAATGTCCTGACTGTTTGCACACAAAGCACTTGTCATTCGGCTTCTTTATGCATCCCTGAGGTCCCTGTAACCCTGCTACTTTCTTTGCCTCAGAACATTTCTTCTTTTTCTTTCCTTTCGGTTTAGAAGTATGAATTCTTGAGCAATGAAAGTCTGTGAACGCTGAAGAGAAACTGCCTCTACCGCCTCGAGTTCTATCAGAAGTTCTACCCACGAATATGAACGCTTGTCCATATTGTAGCTTAGGCGAAACTTCTCAAAACTCCCTGGTAGAGATTGGAGGATAAGATCGACCTGGGTTTCCCCATCGATTTGAGCTCCAAGAATTTCTATCTCCTTCAGCCAAGCCATCATTTTGAGGACATGTTCCCTTGTAACACCCCAAAATTTTCCCATATGAAATATTATGAATTCATGAAACATTATTATTATTATGAAATATTATGAATTCATGAAACATTATCATTATTATGAAATTTCATGATGGGCTTGGCTTAATGGGCTTTGATATGGACTAGTGCAAAATGTGATAAAAAGAAGAGGTAGAAAGGAGGAAGCAAGGATTGAACCTTGAACCTCCTAGTTGCACTAATCATGTCATAACCAACACACCAAGTCATGTTTCTTGTTGAGAGAATAAGAAACATGCTTGTTAAAGCTAGGGAAGTGAAGAGACATGTCTCTTCATGAGAAAAGTATAAATAAGTGAAGGGAAGTTGGAATAACTTCCTCTCTTCTTCTTCCTCACTCTTCCCTCTTCAAAACCGAAAACTCTCCCCTCCCCTTCTCAAATTTTCGAAACTTCAACCCTAGGTTTCCTCCATAAGAAAAAACTCCCAAGAGGGCCCTATAGAGAGACTACCTTCTACTAAAGCAAGGCTAAGGAAAAGAAGCGCAAGAAGGGCTCTCCTCTCCTCCTCTTCAAGGACTTCTTGGGGGAGATTCAAGCGAGAGGATATAAGTAATCCCCTCACCTGCATTAAAATAGTTTCGAGTGTTTAAAAAGGGTTTAAACATAGGATGAAGCTCTTGATGTTTTCGACCAAGAAGGTTTTTAGGGCTTGCGAGGGTTTAAACTACTCCTATACTTGCATATGTTTTTCCTCATGATGTGTGACTAAATATATGATGATAATATGATGTTTTTCTTGCCCTTAAGCCCCCAAAAACCCAGAGTAGGCTTGCTGGAATTTTCGGCCAAGGACCTCTTTTAGGGCTTAGAGAGGTTTAAACTCCTAGTATGCTTGATAATGACCCTCCCTATGATATATAAGATGATATGTGATGTAAATATGGTTTATTCATGATTTTAACATGCTTGGAAACTAAGGTATGTATGCTGGAATTTTCTGTAGAGAATGATAAGTAGGACTAAAGAAGGGGTAACAACCCCAACATGCCTTCTAATGTCTCCTCTATGATGCCTACCTTAATGTATGATGTTAGTGTAATGTTTTTCATGGTTTATCATGCTCTAAACTTAGAGTTTATATGCTGGAATTTTCTGATTAAATAAGAATTTGGGCTAAGGGGGAAGCTACAACCCCAATTAGGCACGCCAAGGATGCCCATGATATGCTATGAGTAGTATAGGTGATAACATGTCTTCTCTCATGTTTTTTCATGCTCTAAGAATCATGATGTACATGTCTATGTTTAAGCTCTTTAAGCACCCTTATGTTATGCATGGCTTATGTATGATGAAATGCCTAAGAGATGCTTCCCTGTAAGTCGGGACTAAGAACACTCTTCATGATAAGATAAGAGGCATGTCATGCTCATGATATGACAATGATGTGATAGGTTATGATGATATGCTTATGATATGATAAGAATGTGCTATGCAACCCCTAGGTCGACGGACTATGA
Source organism: Boesenbergia rotunda (assembly GCA_024364735.1). Taxonomy (NCBI): domain Eukaryota; kingdom Viridiplantae; phylum Streptophyta; class Magnoliopsida; order Zingiberales; family Zingiberaceae; genus Boesenbergia; species Boesenbergia rotunda. The sequence goes on from JAGFNQ010003289.1 coordinate 435,055, forward strand.
ACGGACCTAGTAAGAAACAAGAATGTGCTATGCTTATGATATGATAAAAATCTATGTATGCTATTTTACTTTATATGGCTTGTACCGGACCCTAGCAAGGTCCACGGGTGGGCTCCGGATGCAGCCCCTAGGTCGACGGACTATGAACGGACCTACTAAGGGGATGGGCTCCCGAGACCCCCTAGGTCGACGGACTATGAACGAACCTAGTAAGGGGATGGGCTCCCGAGACGCCCCTAGGTCGACGGACTATGAACGAACCTAGTAAGGGGATGGGCTCCCGAGACGCCCCTAGGTCGACGGACTATGAACGGACCTAGTTTCCCTAGTAGGTTAGAGACTAGCTACCTCGACCTATTAGGGATGCGCGCATTATGTATGTATGTATGTGGTACAAGCCGGGATCCCCCAAATGATGATGGATGTATGTTTAAGTACCTATATGTATGATTTTAAGAAAAGCATATGCATGTACTTATCCTATGCATGTTTTCAAAAGAGCATCTTGCATTCACATTTTTGTCATGACTATATGACTATTATGCTATAAAGGTGAATTATGTTAAGTTCAAGTATGCTTCTTATGATAAGTACATATGCTCCCTTATGCTATGTTAAGTTAAGTGTTTTTAATGCTATGCACTATTATGACGTGATGCTTTCTCTACTTGATGGAACGTATGATTTTGTGAGTAGGAAGGGATCTTACTAAGCTATATGCTTATAGTTTCCATGTTTCCCTTGTACTGCAGAAAAGGGTAAAGAATGGATAAACTAAAGGGAGCAGCAGGAGGGGCAAAGATGTGTGTGGTGGTGGCATGGTGGAAGAAGATCTACTCATGTTTTGTTTAGTTATGCATATGCTGAGTATTGCATGTTAAATGTTGAATCATACTTACTAAGTTGCTACTTGCTGATATTTAGACTCATATGGATATTTCATGCTCACTCTCGCTCATATGCCAGGTACTTAGTTTAGACTTGCTAAAGAACTTTAGTATTATGTTATCCTTCCTCATACTTACTGTTAGTGATATGAGAGAAGTGTCCTAAGGCAATCGCCTTATGATTGTAAACATTTATTTTAATAAATAATAATTCACTATTTGAGTATACATGTTTGTGTATTTGATTGGGATCTTAAACTCATCTACTGAATGTTCGCAATACAATTCACAGCATAAGAGAATTTGTGATGGGATCACAACTAGTGATTATCTCTAAATGTGCAATTGTGAAGTATTGAAAAGATCCCTAGTCGATGAATTGATAAAAATGGACACTATCAATTCTGTTGAGACTAGCATGGGTTATTCTCTAACCAGCTGATTCTCACTGGCTGGTGGCATTGGGATGTCCGGAGATAAACATGGATGCTAGTTGAGGGAACTAGTTCATTGGAGTGACTAGCTGTAAAACTTCATATGGTAATCTATATTGATATGTCAATGAAGTTCTTACTGCAGCTTAAGTGCGATGTTCCTTTGACTTGCGGTGTTCAAGTCATCTTGGTCATGGAGACTTATACTTTAATATCTTAAGCAAGCATCTCCAAGGAGGTGTGGACCCAGGATGATTGGGTATAAGCCGAAGTACCCGAAGATGTTTGAACAGCCTACAAAGGATTCACCACTCCTTGCGAGGAGATGTATACCCAGGCCTATTGTCGGATTGTTACTCAAAGCCTCTAGCCAGAGCATGTCATGTTTAGAGTGCGAGTCTCTTAATACATGAGAGTAATTAGAAATCCAAAGGACGAGAAAGACACTACTTGGGCTAGGTGTGACGTAGTCAGTCTAGTGGGGACTGACACAAACAGACCATGTCCTGAACCAAGTGGGTATAAGATGGTGAAGGGAATGAGGCACGATTCATTAGAGCTGCTGAAGGGTTTCAGAATTACTTCTGAGGTCAAACCGTTGATCTTTCGATTAATTGGGGGTCATGATGTACTACTAGGTGCCACTCATGATCGTTCTATAATTAGTTGATTATAGACGGCCAACATAAATCGAAAGCCTATTTAGTCACACGCACAATGAGTAATCTGAGGGATTTAAAATGAGTTGAAAATTGGATTTTCCAATCAAGAGAAATAAGTCGAATCTGAGTTAATCAGAGGCGCAACGGAAACATAAAATGGCTAAGTCTTTTGAAGGCTTATTGGGCGAATTAAATGAGTTTAATTCGCGATCGGTTCGGTTTGGTTTGGCCGGCCAAAGAGGGTGCTAACCCTCTTTGGTTTGGCCGGCCACAACAAGGGGAAGAAACCAATTTATTTGGTTTAATTAATAAAATAAATCTAGCGCGATTTGTTTTATAAATTATGGATAAATAAATTTGTGTAGAGAAATTTATATAAATAAATTTATAGAAATTTATTCTTTTATGGAAATTAAAATGATCCATGGAATGGTTTATTTTAATTTTATAAAATCAATTATGAATTGATTTTTTCATAAAAAGAAAGTTTATAAATTTCTTGTAAAATTTATTCCATAATTAAAGGAGAGATGAATTTGTTTTATTATAAAGTTAGTTATAATAAAACTTGGTTTAAACGGAATAATTCATAAGAGAATTTATAAGATAAATTTCTTATGAAAACTAATTCCGTTAATTCCGTTAAAAGAGAGACTTGGCATGGGAGAGGCTACTATATAAAGGAACCAAAGGCAAGCCTTGAATTCCAATCAATAGAGTAATCAAGAGATTAATTCTCTCCCCCTCTCTCTCATATTCTCTTCTCCTTCTCCTTCCCTCCTAGGGCCGGCGCCCCTTGCCACTCTTAGGGCCGGCGCCCCTTGTCCAACCTAGGGCCGGCGCAACCTCACCCTTCCAAGGGTTGGCGTGAGCAAGGATCACCAAGAAGGAGCCAAACAAGAAGAAGAAGAAGCGGATAGCAACTCCTCTCTTCCCGGAATTTAGATTCCGTTTCTTGTTGGTTAGTTTCCATTCTTTTCTCTTGTTCTTCTAGTTGTGCCTTTAGAGAATCTAGTAGTTCTCGTCGGCACAAAACTCATGAATTTGCGAAGTCATCCCGAAGAGAACTCGGCGTGGACGCGAATAGAGGCGAAGCTTCCAAGGGATGCTACGGTTGGATCTCGTCCCTTTTCTTCGAGTTACGCGAGGTACAAAGTAAATTAGTTTACTTTTCCGCAATGTTTTAATTTATGATTACGTCCACACATCATAAGGTCGCATGCTAGATACGTGGTTAAAATAATTTGTGAAATTATTTTATGCTAATTCTTCCGCTGCACGTAAAATTTTAAAATATTACGAACCCGTATCCTTGTCGACATGCACCCGGTCCCAACAGTGGTATCAGAACCGGTTAGTGTTCGACATAATCATAAAATTGTTTTGCGGAAAACTTTGTCATGATCTCAATTTTGGAAAATTTTTCAATTATGGAAACTTTCCAATTATAATAAATTTTAGATTTAGGAATTTCAAAGTTTGGAAATCCTCATGAAATTTCGCAAACGTTTGAAATTTTCTAGTTTCTGAAATTTTATAATAATTGTGAAAACTTCCCATCTTTGGAAACTTTCCAATCTTTGAAATTTTCTATTTTAGAAATTTTCCAACTTTGAAAATATGTAAGTTTTCTTTGTACCAGAAACTTACAATTATTCTGAAAACCTATTATGAAATCTCGTAATTTTGGGCATTTTCTTTCAAGAAAGTCTAGACAAATTTATGGACAATTAATTGAGAATTAAATTTGAATTGGTTTTTAGATTGACAACAAAATTCTTTATTTTGGATTGAGCGTCGGGAAGCCGTCCAATTTAAAGTTAGTTATTGTAATTTAATTTCCCAATTTTAAATGAAATTGTCATGTTTAATTTGGTTGCGCTTTCGAAGCGGACCAAATTGGATTTACGACAAATTACTTTTCTTTGGGTATCTGAGCCTCGGGGAGCCACCCTTAGAAAATGATTTGTTGTAATTAATTAAATCCATGAATAAAATATGTTTTAAGAGGTGATGCTCTTACATATTGTTGTCTCCAAAATTAATTAGGAAAATGATTTCCTATAGAGTTTCTTAAATGAGATTTTCATGAAAATAATATGTGGTTGAATTAAGGGAATTATCTCTTAATTTAATAAGATTTGATTTAGAGAAATCAAAGTCTTAAACATATTATTTCTGAAATTGATTATGACAATTTAGGAAATTGTTTCCCAAAACAATTCCTTTAAAGCATGAAATTAGAATTAGGAAATCCGGTTCCTAATTCAATTCATGGGACTTGATAAATTAAGTCACATACATACTTTATTAAGGAAATCGTTAGTCATGACATAATTATATGTCATGAATGTGCTTAGAAAAGAAAGGATGAGACCCAAAACCCCTTACAAAATATTAAGGCCAACACCTTCCATTAATATGGTTAGAATCGGAGTTTTGTTTCTTGTTTGGGTTGATGGACACATCCATGCCCAGCTTTAACCTCAACATGTTCAAACCATGAAATTAGTTTATGATTAATACAGTTGGAGTCAGAGGTCAATCCTTAGTTATGGTTGTTGGACACATCCAAGCCTGACTAAACGGTTGAATGAGCTCCAACCATATTAAAACTATTTCTTGATTAATGGGTCAGCCTTAAGCTTGGAGCATCGATTTGTTGTGCCACAGCCAAGGTCGATGTAAAGAGAGGTGCAGTTGGGTGCTATGTATAATGTCGCATACTTGTTAATGAGTTAACAACCCAATGATTTATGCAATCATTCAATTAGTTGATAGCATAATGTGATAGTTACATATATGTGATATGTAATCGGTATAATTACCTACCTTTATAGCTAAGAATAACTTGATGGCCACAGCCATGGTGGTTCTTATCTATGGTTCGATATCAACCTATTTGGAGATGTTCCTACGATCTCCCGAATTGATAAAAGGGGTTATTCAATTTGAAAAATAAATAGGATTTTTATTAATGTATGTTGATACATTCTTTAATCATTCTTCTCACATAAACTCAATTTGTATTTCTAGGTTAATCACTCGATCATGTCTTCTCTGAACTTGCGTTCCATTTTGGACACAAATAAACAGACTGGGCCAAACTTCATGGACTGGCTTCGAAACCTGAGGATAGTCCTCAAGGCAGAGAAGCTTGCTTATGTCCTTGAAAATCAACTTCCTAACCCTCCTCCAGAAGGTGCAACTCCAGACCAGCTAGTGGCCTATCAGAAACATGTGACCGATTCTGAACTTGCGAGTTGCATCATGCTAGCCTCTATGGTACCTGAGTTGCAAAAGCAGCATGAGCATATGGATGCTAATACCATCATCTTCCATCTTCATGAGTTGTTTGAAGAGCAGGCAAGATCCGAAAGGTTCGAAGTCTCTAGACTCCTCTTCACCACTAAGATGCAGGAAGGCACTTCTGCCTCGCAGTTTGTGCTAAAGATGTTGGGGTACATTGAGCGACTGAGCACACTCGGTTTTGCAATGGATCATGAACTAAGTATTGACTTAATTCTGAGTTGTTTGCCCAAAAGTTATTCACAATTTGTGATGAACTATCGGATGAACAAACTAGAGACTACCATTCCTGAGTTGCTCAACCTGCTGAAGACTGTGGAGCCTTCTGTAATGCCGGATCAAAAGACGGTACTGTTAGTTGGTTCCTCGAAGAAAGGTTCTAAGAGGAAGGCCAAAGAACAGAATAAAGGGAAGAAGAAAAAGGCCAAAAAGACTGAAAAGAAACCAAAAGGAACTTGCCATCATTGTGGCAAGGAGGGTCACTGGCGAAGAAACTGCAAGGTTTATCTTGAGTCCTTGAAGAATAAGGCATCCGATGCCCCATCCTCTTCAGGTATCTTCATTATTGAATGTCACTCTATTTCCTCAAATACCTGGGTACTTGATACTGGGTGTAGCTCACATATATGTAATGACATACAGGGGCTAAGGAATAGAAGAAGACTCGTCAAAGGAGAAGCGAATTTGCGAGTTGGAAATGGAGCAAAGATTGCTGCTGTTGCCATCGGAACATATTTGCTAAAGCTCCCCACTGGACGTGTCTTAGAATTGGATAATTGTTATTTCGTTCCTTCGTTAATAAAGAACATTGTATCTATTTCATGTTTAAATGAAAAGGGTTATCATTTAACTTTTAGTAACAATTGTTGTTACATAACTTTAAATGGCGTTCTTTATGGGAATGGAACTTTGTGCAATGGTATCTACACGTTAGATTTATCCGGTGACGTTTTCAATATCGAAGTTAGCAACAAACGTGCTCGAATAGATAATTGAATAGACTCCTACACTTGGCATTGCCGTCTTGGCCATGTAAGTAAGAAACGCATGACCGAATTACACCGATGTGGAATTCTGGAATCATTTGAACCCGATTCATTTGATACATGCGAATCATGCTTAAAAGGCAAGATGACCAAGTTACCCTTTTCTGGAAAAGGTAATCCAGTGGGAGAATTGCTTGGTCTAATACATACTGATGTATGTGGACCAATGTCAACTCTTGCACAAGGAGGCTATAGCTACTTCATCACCTTTATCGATGATCACTCACGATTCAGGTATGTGTTCTTGATGAAACACAAATCTGAAGCTTTTGAGAAATTCAAAGAGTTCAGAAATGAAGTAGAGAAACAGCTTGGCAAAAGTATTAAGATACTTCGATCCGATCGGGGTGGTGAATACTTAAGTCAAGAGTTTCAAGATTATCTTAGGGACAATGGGATATTGTCCCAATGGACTCCGCCGTATACACCACAGTATAATGGTGTATCTGAGAGGCACAACCGAACCTTGCTGGACATGTTTAGGTCGATGATGAATCATGCAACTCTTCCAAAATCCTTTTGGGGCTATGCACTTAAGACAGCTGTTTACTTGCTAAACAGAGTCCCGACCAAGGTAGTCTCTACTACTCCATATGAGACATGGAATAGTAAGAAACCCCACTTAACTCACCTTAAGATATGGGGTTGTCCCGCTTATGTGAAGCGGACTGTATCAGACAAATTGGATGCTAAGTCTGATAAATGTCTATTTATTGGATACCCTAAGGAAACGAAGGGTTACCAATTCTATCATCCCTTGGAACAAAAGGTGTTTGTTTCAAGGCATGCTGTATTTTTGGAAAGAGAATTTCTTTTACAAGAAAATAGTGGGAGTGGCATTGAACTTGATGAAGTTCATGAAACTCCAATAAACAATACAGAGACACCTAGTCTAGACCCACAACCAATACCTCATAATGATGAGCTATCAGTTGAACCTAAAACAACAACACCTCTTCGTAGGTCTGATAGGACACGCAATATTCCAGAGAGATACGGATTTCTCATAAGTGAATCGAACGACGTGTTACTCATAAGTGATGACGAACCTATCAGTTATGAAGATGTTCTGAAATGTTCAGAAAGGGACAAATGGCTCGAAGCCATGAAGTCGAAAATGGATTCCATGTACAAAAATCGAGTATGGGACTTGGTTAACCCACCTGAAGGGATTAAGCCCATAGGGTGCAAGTGGGTTTTCAAGAAGAAAACCGACATGGAAGGTAATTATGCTTAAATCCATTCGGATGCTCCTGGCCATAGTAGCTCATTATGATTATGAGATATGACAAATGGATGTGAAAATAACTTTCCTTAATGGAAACCTGCTTGAGGATGTATACATGATACAACCTGAAGGTTTCACATCGGTTGATAAAACCAAAGTATGCAAGCTTCGACGATCCATATATGGACTGAAGCAAGCATCTAGGAGCTGGAACATCCGTTTTGATGAGACAATCAAAGAGTTTGATTTCTCACAAAATCCTGATGAAGCTTGTGTGTACAAGAAGGTTAGTGGGAGTACAGTCGTATTCCTAGTATTATATGTCAATGACATTTTACTTATAGGAAACGATATATCAGTTTTACAGACAATTGAAATTTGGTTGTCCAAAACTTTTTCCATGAAAGACCTGGGAGAAGCAACCTATATCCTTGGGATTAGAATCTATAGAGATAGATCAAAACGGTTGCTTGGTCTTTCGCAGTCTACATATATAGACCGAGTGCTAAAAGGGTTTAGCATGTCGGAATCCAAGAAAGGTTACCTTCCCATCAGGCATGGGATCAACCTTTCAAAGTCTATGTGTCCGCGCACAGAAGACGAGAGGATTTGCATGAATAAGATTCCCTATGCATCCGCGAAAGGATCTATCATGTATGCTATGTTATGTACAAGGCCCGATGCATCGTATGCTCTGAGCGTCACGAGCAGATACCAATCTGATCCAGGAATGGATCATTGGGCGGCTGTCAAGACAATCCTTAAGTACTTAAGAGGAACTAAGGATGTGTTCCTAATATATGGAGAAGGAGATATGGTAATACGTAGGTATACGTGGATACGTATTTACTATGAATGGAGGCGCAATAAGTTGGAAGAGTTCCAAATAAGACACCGTAGTGGATTCTACCACGGAAGCAGTCTGGATCAAGAAGTTTGTCTCAAAACTTGGTGAGGTTCCAACCATTGATGAAGCAATACCGGTTTATTGCGACAACAATGGAGCTATTGCACAAGCAAAGGAACCAAGGTCTCATCAGCGATCCAAACACGTGCTTCGCCGCTATCATCTGATCAGAGAGATTATAAGTAGGAATGATATACAAATTGAGAAAATCCCCACTGAAAGGAATTTAGCGGATCCTTTAACTAAGGCCTTGCCTCAAAACAAGTTTGAGGGTCATGTTAGAGCCTGTGGTATAAGATACCATAGCGATTGGCATTAGGCCAAGTGGGAGTTTGTTAGTGATATGAGAGAAGTGTCCTAAGGCAATCGCCTTATGATTGTAAACATTTATTTTAATAAATAATAATTCACTATTTGAGTATACATGTTTGTGTATTTGATTGGGATCTTAAACTCATCTACTGAATGTTCGCAATACAATTCACAGCATAAGAGAATTTGTGATGGGATCACAACTAGTGATTATCTCTAAATGTGCAATTGTGAAGTATTGAAAATATCCCTAGTCGATGAATTGATAAAAATGGACACTATCAATTCTGTTGAGACTAGCATGGGTTATTCTCTAAACAGCTGATTCTCACTGGCTGGGGGCATTGGGATGTCCGGAGATAAACATGGATGCTAGTTGAGGGAACTAGTTCATTGGAGTGACTAGCTGTAAAACTTCATATGGTAATCTATATAGATATGTCAATGAAGTTCTTACTGCAGCATAAGTGCGATGTTCCTTTGACTTGCGGTGTTCAAGTCATCTTGGTCATGGAGACTTATACTTTAACATCTTAAGCAAGCATCTCCAAGGAGGTGTGGACCCAGGATGATTGGGTATAAGCCGAAGTGCCCGAAGATGTTTGAACAGCCTACAAAGGATTCACCACTCCTTGCGAAGAGATGTATACCCAGGCCTATCGTCGGATTGTTACTCAAAGCCTCTGGCCAGAGCATGTCATGTTTAGAGTGCGAGTCTCTTAATACATGAGAGTAATTAGAAATCCAAAGGACGAGAAAGACACTACTTGGGCTAGGTGTGACGTAGTCAGTCTAGTGGGGACTGAAACAAACAGACCATGTCCTGAACCAAGTGGGTATAAGATGGTGAAGGGAATGGGACACGATTCATTAGAGCTGCTGAAGGGTTTCAGAATTACTTCTGAGGTCAAACCGTTGATCTTTCGATTAATTGGGGGTCATGATGTACTACTAGGTGTCACTCATGATCGTTCTATAATTAGTTGATTATAGACGGCCAACATAAATCGAAAGCCTATTTAGTCACACGCACTACGAGTAATCCGAGGGATTTAAAATGAGTTGAAAATTGGATTTTCCAATCAAGAGAAATAAGTCGAATCTGAGTTAATCAGAGGCGCAACGGAAACTTAAAATGGCTAAGTCTTTTGACGGCTTATTGGGCGAATTAAATGAGTTTAATTCGCGATCGGTTCGGTTTGGTTTGGCCGGCCAAAGAGGGTGCTAACCCTCTTTGGTTTGGCCGGCCACAACAAGGGGAAGAAACCAATTTATTTGGTTTAATTAATAAAATAAATCTAGCGCGATTTGTTTATAAATTATGGATAAATAAATTTGTGTAGAGAAATTTATATAAATAAATTTATAGAAATTTATTCTTTTATGGAAATTAAAATGATCCATGGAATGGTTTATTTTAATTTTATAAAATCAATTATGAATTGATTTTTTCATAAAAAGAAATTTTATAAATTTCTTGTAAAATTTATTCCATAATTAAATGAGAGATGAATTTGTTTTATTATAAAGTTAGTTATAATAAAACTTGGTTTAAACGGAATAATTCATAAGAGAATTTATAAGATAAATTTCTTATGAAAACTAATTCCGTTAATTCCGTTAAAAGAGAGACTTGGTAAGGGAGAGGCTACTATATAAAGGAACCAAAGGCAAACCTTGAATTCCAATCAATAGAGTAATCAAGAGATTAATTCTCTCCCCCTCTCTCTCATATTCTCTTCTCCTTCTCCTTCCCTCCTAGGGCCGACGCCCCTTGCCACTCTTAGGGCCGGCGCCCCTTGTCCAACCTAGGGCCGGCGCAACCTCACCCTTCCAAGGGTTGGCGTGAGCAAGGATCACCAAGAAGGAGCCAAACAAGAAGAAGAAGAAGCGGATCGCAACTCCTCTTCCCGGAATTTAGATACTGTTTCTTGTTGGTTAGTTTCCATTCTTTTCTCTTGTTCTTCTAGTTGTGCCTTTAGAGAATCTAGTAGTTCTCATCGGCACAAAACTCGTGACTTTGCGAAGTTATCCCGAAGAGAACTCGGCGTGGACGCGAATAGAGGCGAAGCTTCCAAGGGATGCTACGGTTGGATCTCGTCCCTTTTCTTCGAGTTACGCGAGGTACAAAGTAAATTAGTTTACTTTTCCATAATATTTTAATTTATGATTACGTCCACACATCATAAGGTCGCATGCTAGATACGTGGTTAAAATAATTTGTAAAATTATTTTATGCTAATTCTTCCGCTGCACGTAAAATTTTAAAATATTACGAACCCGTATCCTTGTCGACATGCACCCGGTCCCAACACTTACTACTCTGTCTTAAGAAATGACTATGTGGCATGCTTCTATTATGCAAGTAAGAATGTAAAGGTACCTAGCATGCTCTCCTCAATGTCTAAGATGTTTAAAAGGTTTCATGCTTACATGTTCAAGTACAAGATTATACATGTATCATGTTCAAGTTTCAAGTTTCAAACGCTTCCGCTAAAACGAAAACTATGTTCGCGTAACCCCGCCCTAGTGTGAGAAGGGTGGGCGTTACAGGTTGGTATCAGAGCAGGTCTGCCTTCCCCACTACACACACACACATCGAAGCTTCATCCTGCCGCTTCCAAGTAAGAGATCCTAACCTCGCTTTATTTTATTTCATGTACAGTAATGATATATAGAGATGATTTATTCTTGCATAACAAGAGAAAGTAGTGTTAATTCTTATGTAGCTTATTTATCACCTGTACGATAGATATGGCTAGAAGACGTAGCAATCGGGGTGATGAGACCGCACCCCCACCTAATATTATGCAATATGCCAAAAGAAATGATATGTCACTACAAGATTTAGACTGCAAATTTCTGACAACACTGCCCTCGAGTGAGGTGATGCCCTCTACCCAAATGCTACGTGCCGCACCAATCAGAATCGCAGATAGGGAACTCTACTGCGATCTGATAGTGCTTGATATGTCAGATTATGATGTGATATTGGGCATGGATTTCTTGAACAAATACGGCGCCTCTATTGAGTGCCGTAAACGAAGGGTTATCTTCCGACCTGAGGCGGGAATTCTATTCGAATTTATGGGAGAGCCGAAGAAGAGGACAAGCAAATTCTTGTCGACTCTGAAAGCAAGGAAGATGTTAGAAAAGGGATGCTTTGGATTTCTAGCTCATGTGGTTGATACCAATCCTACAGGGGGCCTGAAGCTAGGAGACGTCAAAGTCGTATGCAATTACCCAGAGGTATTTCCCGATGACTTACCAGGGTTAGCACCTGAAAGAGATATAGAATTTGCAATTGAGTTGGTTCCTGGTACTAACCCCAGTTCTAAGGCACCGTACCGTATGACGTCGACGGAATTAAAGGAATTACAGGGACAGTTACAGGAGCTGCTTGACAAGGGACTCATCCGCCCTAGTCATTCTCCCTGGGGAGCTCCCGTACTGTTCGTGAAAAAGAAGGATGGGTCGATGCGAATGTGTATCGACTATCGGGCGCTGAACAACGTGACGATCAGGAACAGGTACCCTCTACCCAGGATAGATGACCTGTTCGATCAACTGAAGGGAGCCACGGTTTTCTCTAAGATTGACCTGAGATCTGGTTATCACCAAGTCAGGGTGAAAAAGGAGGATATACCGAAGACGGCTTTCCGAACCAGATACGGACATTATGAGTTCGTAGTTATGCCATTTGGAGTTACCAATGCTCCAGCTATGTTTATGGATTTAATGAATCGGGTATTCTCGGCATTCCTCGACAGATTTGTCATCGTCTTTATTGACGATATCCTTATATATTCGAGAACTCCCGAAGAACATGATGAGCACCTGAGTATAGTACTACAGATTCTTCGGAAAGAACAACTGTATGCTAAATTTTCCAAATGCGAGTTCTGGCTCGATCAAGTATCATTTTTGGGACATGTTATCTCCAAGGAAGGAGTAATGGTGGACCCAATTAAAGTCGAAGCTGTGAGTAACTGGACGAGACCCAAGAATGCCAGTGAAATCAGAAGTTTCCTTGGGCTAGCAGGCTATTACAGAAAAATCGTAGAGAACTTCTCTCGAATTGCAGCCCCTATGACAGCTCTTACCAAGAAAGGCAAGAAATATGTATGGACCGAGGAATGTGAGAAGAGCTTTACTGAACTGAAAAGAAGGCTGACTAGCGCTCCAATATTGACTCTTCCAGAGAGCAATATGGGTTTCGATATGTACAGTGACGCATCCAAACTGGGACTCGGAGCTGTACTTATGCAAAATGGGAAGGTAATTGCCTATGCCTCTAGGCAACTAAAGGAACATGAAAGAAACTACCCTACCCATGACTTAGAGTTAGCAGCGATGGTCTTTGCACTGAAAATATGGAGACACTATCTATATAGAACTCAGTGTAAAGTTTATACAGACCACCAGAGTCTGCGGTATTTCTTCACCCAGAAAGATCTGAATATGAGACAGCGCAGATGGCTCGAATTGGTCAAGGATTATGATTGTGAGATCCTGTACCATCCAGGAAAAGCCAACAAGGTAGCCGATGCTCTCAGTAGGAAATCATGTGCTGCTTTAATGTCTTTGTCGGCTTTGTCACAACCCTTAGGGGAAGAAATTATGAATTACGGGATTGAAATCATATCAGGACAGTTGTCCACCTTGATGATTGCGCCGACATTATTCGACGATATTCTGGAAAAGCAGAACCATGATCCGAGTCTTCAGAGAATCAAGCAAGAGGTTCTCGAAGGCAAGGACGATGGATTTAGGATTTTGGACAGCGGAGTTTTATATCTTCGGGACCGATTATGTGTTCCCGACGACTCCGACTTACGGACAAGAATCCTCGAGGAAGCTCACGGAACACCTTATGCGATGCATCCTGGGTCTACCAAGATGTATCAAGATCTGAGGAGCAAGTTTTGGTGGTCCGGTATGAAGCGAGATGTAGCCCACTATATCAGTATGTGTTTGACCTGCCAGAGGGTCAAAGCAGAACACCAGAGGCCTGGGGGAGTTCTGCAACCTCTAACAATTCCCGAGTGGAAATGGGAAGACATCTCCATGGATTTCATCTCTGGGCTGCCTAGAACGACGAACGGATATGATGGTATATGGGTTATTGTGGACAGACTCACCAAGTCTGCCCATTTTCTGGCTATCAGGATGACCTACTCAGTAGAGCAGCTAGCTCAATTGTACGTCAAGGAAATTATCCGACTGCACGGGGTTCCCAAGACCATTATCTCTGATAGGGATGGTCGATTTACTTCAGATTTTTGGGGACACGTACAGAAGGCTCTTGGCACGAAGCTGAAATTCAGTACTGCCTTTCACCCCCAGACTGACGGGCAAACTGAAAGAGTAAACCAGATATTAGAGGACATGTTACGAGCTTGTGCCTTGGATTTCAAGGGAAGCTGGTGTCGATACCTGAGCCTGGCAGAGTTTGCTTATAACAATAGTTATCAGGCTATTATCGGGATGGCACCGTACGAAGCACTATATGGAAGGAAATGCAGATCTCCTATATGCTGGCTTGAGAGTGGTGAAAAGAAGGAGATGGGACTCCAGACGGATATTATAGACAAAACCACTCAGGCTATAAAGAATATCCGCCAGAGGATAGAGACTGCTCAGAGTCGGCAGAAAAGCTACGCTGACAAGTGACGCAGACCATTAGAGTTTGAGGTTGGGGATTCAGTATTCCTGAAAGTGGCCCCTATGAAAGGGGTAATGAGATTCGGGAAGAAAGGGAAACTGAGTCTGAGATATGTGGGACTGTATCAGATTCTGAGACGGGTAGGCAAAGTGGCCTACGAACTGGAGTTACCACCAGAAATGTCGGCTATCCACAATGTCTTCCATGTATCAATGCTCAGGAAATGTACCTCTGATGTGAATCAGATGATAGAGCCCCAACCAGTACAAGATCAAGAGAACTTAAGTTCCGAACGCTGACCTATACAGATCTTAAATCGGGAAGTCAAAAAGCTAAGGAACGAGGAAGTACCCTTAGTAAAGGTTCTGTGGCGGAACGAACAATTCGAAGAAGCCACGTGGGAACAAGAGGAGGCAATACGATTAAAGTATCCGGAATTATTTTAAAGTTCGGGACGAACTTTTTATAAGGTATGGAGGATTGTAACACCCCAAAATTTTTCCATATGAAATATTATGAATTCATAAAACATTATTATTATTATGAAATATTATGAATTCATGAAACATTATCATTATTATGAAATTTCATGATGGGCTTGGCTTAATGGGCTTTGATATGGACTAGTGCAAAATGTGATAAAAAGAAGAGGTAGAAAGGAGGAAGCAAGGATTGAACCTTTAACCTCCTAGTTGCACTAATCATGTCATAACCAACACACCAAGTCATGTTTCTTGTTGAGAAAATAAGAAACATGCTTGTTAAAGCTAGGGAAGTGAAGAGACATGTCTCTTCATGAGAAAAGTATAAATAAGTGAAGGGAAGTTGGAATAACTTCCTCTCTTCTTCTTCCTCACTCTTCCCTCTTCAAAACCGAAAACTCTCCCCTCCCCTTCTCAAATTTTCGAAACTTCAACCCTAGGTTTCCTCCATAAGAAAAAACTCCCAAGAGGGCCCTATAGAGAGACTACCTTCTACTAAAGCAAGGCTAAGGAAAAGAAGCGCAAGAAGGGCTCTCCTCTCCTCCTCTTCAAGGACTTCTTGGGGGAGATTCAAGCGAGAGGATGTCAGTAATCCCCTCACCTGCATTACAATAGTTTCGAGTGTTTAAAAAGGGTTTAAACATAGGATGAAGCTCTTGATGTTTTCGGCCAAGAAGGTTTTTAGGGCTTGCGAGGGTTTAAACTACTCCTATACTTGCATATGTTTTTCCTCATGATGTGTGACTAAATATATGATGATAATATAATGTTTTCCTTGTCCTTAAGCCCCCAAAAACCCGGAGTAGGCTTGCTGGAATTTTCGGCCAAGGACCTCTTTTAGGGCTTAGAGAGGTTTAAACTCCTAGTATGCTTGATAATGACCCTCCCTATGATATATAAGATGATATGTGATGTAAATATGATTTATTCATGATTTTAACATGCTTGGAAACTAAGGTATGTATGCTGGAATTTTCTGTAAAGAATGATAAGTAGGACTTAGGAAGGGGTAACAACCCCAACATGCCTTCTAATGTCTCCTCTATGATGCCTACCTTAATGTATGATGTTAGTGTAATGTTTTTCATGGTTTATCATGCTCTAAACTTAGAGTTTATATGCTGAAATTTTCTGATTAAATAAGAATTTGGGCTAAGGGGGAAGCTACAACCCCAATTAGGCACGCCAAGGATGCCCATGATATGCTATGAGTAGTATAGGTGATAACATGTCTTCTCCCATGCTTTTTCATGCTCTAAGAATCATGATGTACATGTCTATGTTTAAGCTCTTTAAGCACCCTTATGTTATGCATGGCTTATGTATGATGAAATGCCTAAGAGATGCTTCCCTGTAAGTCGGGACTAAGAACACTCTTCATGATAAGATAAGAGGCATGTCATGCTCATGATATGACAATGATGTGATAGGTTATGATGATATGCTTATGATATGATAAGAATGTGCTATGCAACCCCTAGATCGACGGACTATGAACGGACCTAGTAAGAAACAAGAATGTGCTATGCTTATGATATGATAAAAATCCATGTATGCTATTTTACTTTGTATGGCTTGTACCGGACCCTAGCAAGGTCCACGGGTGGGCTCCGGATGCAGCCCCTAGGTCGACGGACTATGAACGGACCTAGTAAGGGGATGGGCTCCCGAGACGCCCCTAGGTCGACGGACTATGAACGGACCTAGTAAGGGGATGGGCTCCCGAGACGCCCCTAGGTCGACGGACTATGAACGGACCTAGTTTCCCTAGTAGGTTAGAGACTAGCTACCTCAGCCTATTAGGGATGCGCGCATTATGTATGTATGTATGTGGTACAAGCCGGGATCCCCCAAATGATGATGGATGTATGTTTAAGTACCTATATGTATGATTTTAAGAAAAGCATATGCATGTACTTATCCTATGCATGTTTTCAAAAGAGCATCTTGCATTCGCATTTTTGTCATGACTATATGACTATTATGCTATAAAGGTGAATTGTGTTATGTTCAAGTATGCTTCTTATGATAAGTACATATGCTCCCTTATGCTATGTTAAGTTAAGTGTTTTTAATGCTATGCACTATTATGACGTGATGCTTTCTCTACTTGATGGAACGTATGATTTTGTGAGTAGGAAGGGATCTTACTAAGCTATATGCTTATAGTTTCCATGTCTCCCTTGTACTGCAGAAAAGGGTAAAGAATGGATAAACTAAAGGGAGCAGCAGGAGGGGCAAAGATTTGTGTGGTGGTGGCATGGTGGAAGAAGATCTACTCATGTTTTGTTTAGTTATGCATATGCTGAGTATTGCATGTTAAATGTTGAATCATACTTACTAAGTTGCTACTTGCTGATATTTAGACTCATATGGATATTTCATGCTCACTCTCGCTCATATGCTAAGTACTTAGTTTAGACTTGCTAAAGAACTTTAGTATTATGTTATCCTTCCTCGTACTTACTACTCTGTCTTAAGAAATGGCTATGTGGCATGCTTCTATTATGCAAGTGAGAATGTAAAGGTACCTAGCATGCTCTCCTCAATGTCTAAGATGTTTAAAAGGTTTCATGCTTACATGTTCAAGTACAAGATTATACATGTATCATGTTCAAGTTTCAAGTTTCAAACGCTTCCGCTAAAACGAAAACTATGTTCGCGTAACCCCGCCCTAGTGTGAGAAGGGCGGGCATTACATCCCTGACGGGCATCCCCTCCACCTAGATGGTAGTGGTTAAGTTCTTCATTACCATCTGCCTAGCGACTCGATTACTTTGACCAAAGAGTTCATCGAGTTTAGATGTTTTTTCACTGGTAATGGAAGAAGACTGATTTTGATGACCTTCAGTCATCTCGTCTGCTTCTAGCCATTTCCTAAAATATTCAAACTCTTCTTCGGTATTAATCTCGTTAGGCATTTCGGTACAGACCTCGGCAAGATCACACTTAGGCCTCGGCAGTATAGACAAAATCCATATTTAATTCCCAATCCATTTTATCACTAGGGGCATTTAATTGGTTTTCTCTTTGAATTAGGTCAAGTGGGTCTAGATCCATTTTAAAGTACCTGAGAATCATAACAATCACATACTTTAGATTTTAGAAATAAATTGACACCTCAAAACAATTTATTACAAAATCTACCAACACCTCAAATACCGAGAATTACGTATGCCACGATGGTGTGGATGTATATGAACTCTATATTCGTGAGAGAAGGTTTTACCTATTAATTTTACTATCTTTTCATCCTAACCTTTTGACAAGTAAAATTAATAGTTGGTCCTCTTCGGCCCTACAAATGATTGAAGTGACTCCGATGGGGAGGATACTATTATTTGTATCTAAGTGTTTACCACTACATGACACCAAGAAAAATTATTTCTGATTATGTGTCTTCCGATGGGGAAGTACACATGCTCGTTAATAATTTCTTATAGTCTTTTCTGACCTAGTGATCCGCAGAACAAGCCCATCCGATGGGGGAGGAAGGCACTCAGAGCCGATGCACAGACTTTTTCGCATACATATCATATTGTAGTGGAGGCCACAGGACCTTTAGGGTCCCTCTCCCACTTAGTTATTTGCGTTGAGGTTTTTACATGCATTCACACAACAAGCACACATAAACCAAAATAATAGGGCAATGAAAAAATCCTAGATTTTTCCAACTATTATGGCCTTGGTCTCCAATGCACCTCCAGTCGTGTCATCACCTCGTCCACTCCATCATCTCCATGCGCAAGCCACCATGAAGGATTCCCCGAGCCGAGATGACAAGCTTACTTATTTACATCCATTGATCATATACTCCACAAAGGAGTGTACATGTCATCTAGATCAAAAGTAAATAGAAAGCTTGGCTAAACAAGTGCCATATTTAATTACAAAAATTAAATAGCTTATCTAGCCTCGTCAACCCCGAGGATTCAAATAATTTACATCACACAATCAATCACATACAAACAACACAGTTGCCATAATAGTTGGAATCTAGTGCCTACAACACAAAGTTAGCCTACGGACATCCAAATATTATCCAGCAAAATAATGTACATGATAATGTGCAGAAAAATAACCGAATTCTAAACACACAAAACCGGAAACCTCGCTCTGATACCACTTGTAGGGTATGGCTTGGCGGTTTCCAAGACAACCACGGGGTCGTATCTGAGAGACCTCTCTATATCTACGGATTAAAAATTTAATCCGAATAGAGACCCGTCCCTCAAACGACCGACTCGTCGTCGTGTTAATTAATCCAAGTTACAACTTAGCCAAAACCAAGGTTAAGACCTTGTAACCTTCCGGATTAATTAACCGCGGAAAAGACGACGATTTGGATCGCCGGTTTTTGTGTTTATCTTCGGGGTCCAGTTAATTAATTATTATCTATGATCACAAATCAAAATAACGAAGCAAAGCATCATGGCACAAATAAAACATGCGATAAGAAAAACGGAGCTCGGGAGAGTTATACCTCGCCGTTTACCTCACAGTCTTCTACCTTTTGTCCCTCCCCTCTCGGACGTCATGTGGGCGATGATCTACCAAGTCGCGGAGTCTCCAAGGCGTACCATAATCACCTTCTTCAATCCTCTTCCTCTTTGGTAGCAAAACCCTAGCTAGGGTCTCGGCAACCTCCTCTTTTCGCCTCTCCTCCTGTCACCGCCGACCACCTTGAGCTCCAAGCTGTGGCCGGCCGAGAGGTAGCTCCGAGAGGGAGCTTGGAAGATGAAGAAAGGGAAGAAAAACTGAATAAAGTTCTTCTCCTTCTCAAAATCCCCACCGGAAAAACCCTACTTCTTCTCCCTCACCGCCGGCGCCAAATAAAGGATCACACCTTTGTTTTCTGACCGCCGGAAGCTTCTCCTCCTTGCACCTTGCTTGCGCACGTAGAGGAGGAGATGCCTGTGAGAGAAGATGAAGACAACGAGGAGGAAGAAAGAAGGAGAGGTGATCTCTCCTTTCTTCTTGCCGCCGGCGCCGCAAGGTGCTTACACCCGCCGCCGGCCAACCTCCGGTCTTCCTCTTCCCTTTGTTGAGCTCCCCTAGGTCTGGTTGTGGCTTCACGTCAAGAGGAGAAGGCCTAGGAGCTGTGTACCGAGAAGGAGCAGCTCCTTCTTCCTCCTTTATCGCCGACGTAAAATGCCCAACCCTAGGGTTTTTCCATTTTGGCCTCAAAGAGAAGGGAGAGAGAGGGTTATATATAGGGGATTAAATTGGAAAATATTACAATTTAATTATGGATTAATTCCATAATTAACTAGAGAATATTTCTTTAATTAATCAGAGATCAATTCCTCAATTAATCAGAGATTAATTCCATAATTACTCCGAGATTAATTACTTAATTAATCCTGGATTAATTCCATAAATTAAAGTACACTAATGTAATTCTATTGTTAAGATAAACCACACCTAATTACACTACAACCATCCCGATGGTTTATCCAACTCCATCTCGGTTGTGAGCCTCTTTCTTATGCTACAGCAAAGAACCTGATAACACGATCTTCTATGCGACACCACGCACATGTTATCTACAATGCCAAGCATCAGACAGTTTGTGCACATACTAATGTAAACATGAACTGTGTGATTTTCTGATTCTCTTTAAAATGTAGATGTATCCTAACCTAAAGGCAAAGCTTTTAGTATACATCCTAACAACCTCAAGAACCGATGGCTTCGAATGTCCACCAAAACCCCTTTTCTAGGGTTCCTTCGATGCCTCCTAATTGATTGGCTTTATCCTAATCGATTGGCACGCCAGCTTGACCATTCAAAACCTATAGAACAACTCTTTTTTTGCCCATCTAATCAATTGGTGAGTCACACCAATCTATTTGACAACTTGTAATCGTTTGCTCCAATCAATTTTGAATCCATTTCCCTAATCGATTCCTACACCTTTTGTTTTCTCGTGAAAACCTCTCAATCAATCACCCCAATCAATTCCAGCACCTTTTGTTCTCTCATGACAAAGGCTCTAATTGATTAGCATAATCAATTCTCGAACTTCCTGTTCTCTAGCTAAAATGGCCACAATCGATTAGGCTAATCGATTGGCAAAGCCTGAATCGATTGTCTAAAATCGATTCACCACTTTTTTGTTCGCGAGACACACTACCCAATTGATTATCCTAATAGATTAGAATTTCTAGAATTGATTACCCAATCGATTCCGACACCTTCAATGCCCTCATTAAAATGCTCTCAATCAATTACTCTAATCAATTACTTTGGTCCAATTGATTACCATAATCGATTGCCCATACCTAACTCCCTTAATCCGAGCTTAAGGTTCCTTTGCCCAACCTGCAGTCTGTAACGCCCGCCCTTCCCGCCCTACGATGTAGGCGAAAGGCGGCGCTACGCGAACATACATATACGCATATGGAGATCTTAATGCAGCGGAATAATTTAAAACTTCATACATATGCGTTTAAACCATGCAATTAAAACTTGCATCATGATGACGTGTCTTAACTATCCTTCTTAAACATGGTCACTTGTAAACTTAGCATTGTCGTAACATAAAAATAGGTGAGACATAACATTCTTGAATATGCTTGCATTAAACATAACTTATCCTACCATCAAGCTTAAAGCCAACATATTGTTCTAGACGAACACATCATGGTATAGCATGTTAACATCATAATTTAGCAATGATAAGTATAGCAATAAAGCACGATATAGAAATCCACATAAGTTGTTCATAAGTAACATAAGTAATAAAATCTTCCTAGTAAGTTGTTCTTTACGAAAAACCATCATAAAGTATAGCATGATAACTAAAGATGACAATGCAACATAAGACATATGACAATTATGAGTAATAGGATCTTTTTTTTTCTTTTGTCATGTCACTGCCACACACACACACTTGCCCCTCCTACTGCTTCCCTTCGCTTAGTATCCTCTTACTTGATCTGCGATATAAGAAAATAAAACTTATAAGCACATAGGCTTAGTAAGACCCTTTCCTACTCACTAAAACTATACGTCACATATAGTCAATGAAAAGGGCATAACATAGAGTGTGTAACATAAAACAAAAGCATATCATGAGAAGGTATTCATAAAACATTTGACATGAGGAAGCATATAGATGTACATGAATACACATAATCATATAGAAGTGCTTAACATGTAATGAAAGTGCATAGAGCTCATGGTATAAGAAGTACTTGACATAAAATATAAACACATAACATACTTGACATGGAATAGATGCATAACATGAATGAATGCATGAGTTAAATGCACATAACATAAGGATGCTTATTTGGAAATCATAATTATAAGTACTTAAACATAATCTCAACATCATGGGGGGCCCCGGCTTGTACCACATACATCCATCATTTGCGCGCATCCCTAAGTAAATACGAGATAGCTAGTCTCGACCTACTAGGATACTAGGTTACCTTCAACCTAGGGACAGCTACGGTAGTCCAGAACCGAGGCTTTCTAAGGATCCCATCCCTGTTGGACAGCTACGGTAGTCCCAGAACCGAGGACAGCTACGGTAGTCCCAGAACTGAGGCTTTCTAAGGAGCCCATCCCTTGGACCTTACTTGGGTCCGGTACAAGCCCATCCATAAAGTAAAATAGCTTCACATGCTTCTTTTTACATCATAAGAAATGCTCTTGGTATTTCATCATTCATAGAACTTACATAGCATAATTAAAGACATAAACATGATCTTAATACATGAAGCATAGCATAAAGCATTCTTAGCATTTCATCATTCATAGTTAATGCATAACATCATTATGCCTTAAAGGCACAAACATAGACTTGATTCATAAGGTATGTCATGCACACATCATTATGCCTTAGAGGCATGAACATCATCTTCATTCATAAGGCATGACATACATACATAATTATGCCCTAAGGCATAATCATCATCTTAGTTCATAAAGCTTACATGATCATGGTACATAAGGTAAGCATGCATAGATAAGTTTTTACATACATGGTACATATCACATAGCATACATGATCATGGTATCTATCTTAAAGCATGCATGGGTAGGATCCATATGAACATGATACATACTACATAGGTTCATGACATTCAACATAAACATGCGTAGGTCTACATAACCATAATATATATCTCATCAAACATATGTTCAAGGCCTTTAACTTAATGCATGCATAATTCTACATAGACATGATGCATATTTCACAACATATGTGTTCATGGTATATGGTTTAAAACATTCATGAATAAAACCTACTAAAACATGGCACATAACATAAGCATACAATGTCGTGATGCATAGCACATAAAGTTAGGTTTTAGGCATCATAAAATTCATACAACATGCTTGAACATATATCTACATCATAATAAGCCATAAACAAGTACACTTGAAACCTTAGACTAACCCAAACCCTAGACTTGGTGCTTGGCCGAAAGTTGAAGATGGAAGTCCCAATATTCAAGTAACATGTGAGGTACCATAAGTAACATAACACCCATACAATACATACAATGTCATAGGAAGCCATTAGAACACATGATTGGGGCTAACCCTAATTCCTAGCCATGAATTGGGTCTTGGCCGAAACCCTAGAGGGGTCATAAGGACATGGAAAATTCGTATAATTCACAATTAACATCCATTATGTCATAGGGAATCATAATAAGCATGCTTGGAGGGTTAGATATCTAATCCTAACCATTGAAATAGGGAAGGGGCCGAAAGTTGTAGGGTGACTTGGGTGCTACAAAAATTTCACAACTCACAATTCATTCTTATTTTATCATGAGAAAGCATTAGGAAGTATAAGTGAGATTTTAACATCATCCCAAACCCTAAAAGGTGCTTGGCCGAAACCCTAGAGGAGCCCTAATTCCATAGTTTTCTCAACATAGATCCCAAACAAATCTTAAATCATGATAGACAACATAAAAGCTATTATACCATAGGTGAGGGAGTCTTACCTCTTGTTATCTTGGTTATAAACCTTAAATAGAGAAAAAAAGTGAAGACCTTCTTGACCTTAGAACACCCCTTGCCCTTGTAGCCTTGTAGGAAAAACTTGGATCTTCAAGAGGGAGTCCTCTTGTGAAGTTTTCCAAGGGGAAACCTCCCTTATGGCTCACGGCAAGAAGGAGGAAGAATAGAGGAGAGGAAGAGCCTTGGTGGAAGAAAAGAGGAGAAAAGTAACTTAAGCCTCTTCACTTCTCATCCATCTCTTTTATACTAAGTGAAGGGGTATGGTGCCTCTTCACATGGTGCCTCTTCCACTTCCTTTAGCCTCAACTAAATTCTTCTTTCTTTTCCAATAGCTCTCCCTTACTAGGTGAATTAGTTAGTACATGCATGATGAGGCTTTGCCTCTATTCTAGGTCCAAGGTTCAATCCTTGGTGCATGCACTTTCTTTTTATCCCATTTACTCTTATTTTTGGTAAGGCACACATAAGAGCCCACTAAAAGTTATGCTAATATTCCTAATTGGAATTCATTTATATTTATGTTAAAATTCTACCCAAGGTCCACTAATAGCCATGGTACTAGAAGGGTCCATGTAAGGCCCATTAGTACTTAGCTTTTTAATCAATACAAGAAATCATGCTAAGGTTCAAGCTAGTACTCATATGTTACTCAAGAATCCACATAGGCATGATCAATATTTTAAAGAAAAATATTGAGAGGATTTTATGGGCGTTACACAGTCAATGTTAACCTGCTAGGGCATACTCACCAAGTGTCCGATTTACTTTGGTCTCTTAACTTGAACCCTATATTTTCCCCCTCCTTTGACACACATCAAAAATCTTCTCCTAAGATTCATTTCACTTTACCTCCAAACATCCAATGAAAATGTCATACCTTCCATTGTCTCCAATGCTCAACCTTGAGCATCTATCCATCATCATGCCTTTAAGGAGAACTTCTCCCTCAAAACCTGCTCCAACTTCTATCATTAAACCAACAATGATTTGGAGTTCCAAAACCTTTAGGAATTTTCCAAAATTTAAGTCTTGAGGTTAAAAATTCACCATTGAATCTAAACCTCCTCCTTAACTTTGCATTAGTCTTCTTTAACCATTCTTATCTCATTTTCATCAAGAAAATTCTTGTAAATGCATACCTAAGAACTTCAGAGGTTTAGGGATATTTAAATTGACTAAATGTGACTTAATAGATTGAAATTAGATCATTTCAGCCAAAACAAAGTTATGCTAATGGATTGATTTCAACTACCAATCGATTCCAATCTCTGCTGATTGGTGTGAGTTGCTAATTGATTACCATGCCTACTCGATTGGGATTTCGGATTTTCAAATTCAATTTTAGACCCAATTTTATAAACTCATAAATAATTCTATATTTTCAAAAAATCATAAAATTTCATATAGACATTATTTATGTCATATACTATCATGGAAAAATAGTTTTCTATAAAAATATATATCATTTTCAAAGAATGATAAAAAGTTAGAAGTCATTGAAAATTATAATGTTTCACTCTAACTTTGTATCTAACTAATCAATGGTGATTAATATCAACAAATAGACTTCACTAAGGTTTTCCATAATATTTTTGAAATCATTTTCAAAAATAATTTTCAACATTGATCTTTGGGCTAAATGCACATACTTGTACATTAGCTTTCCTCATGATTGGACCTCACATAACTTATATATTTTGATGAAACTAAAACTCAAATAGATACACTAAATCAATATCTTAAATTTTGTTCATCCTCCTAATATCTCACTTGTATCTTATGTGTCTCAAAATATATACAAATCAACTTATAGTCTTTGTGAGATGTAAAAATTAATTTTTCCTAAATTAAGGGATCATGCGTTTCTGTATAAACATTTAACTTTGATCATCCTACCTGATGTCAATTAATGTCATTATTCTTAATTTTAAGAAATTAAGAATTTATGCATGTACATGAATATGACATGCATCAAATGAGCATTTTTTTTAAAAAACTATTATAGTTTAAAGATGTACATATGACATGACATATAGCAATTCCATAAGAATATGAATGTAAAATATGCTGTCATAACATATGATAGAGCACATATAATATGACAATTATAGCATAAAGAATATACCTAAATTTTCATCTAAGTTCTAATAACTAATCACTATGTCAAAAGAAGCATAAGATGCCCTCATCTCCCTATAAAGTGTCAAAATTCCAACTTGACATTCCTTTGAATTCTATCCTATTTGTGTTAATTTAATCAAGCTCAATACTTCAAAAATTTTAATTGTCACACTTTTAATCTTTAAGAGTACAAATTAACTTCTCATTTTCAAGGTGTCACAATACCTTGGAAATTTTCTAAACTGTCAACTTTACCATGGTTGGGTTAACTATCCTTTCAATTAGAGTTGACACACTTTAAACCGATTTAGTGGTTAGAGAACACACTTTTAAGAATACAAAATCTATTGATACTTGTTGAGTGTATTTGGTATTCACTAGGGATAACTTCCCTTGATGCCTTCCTAATAACTTTCCTAGGTTTCTTAGAAGCCTTAGCCACACTAATCTCCTCAAAGTCAACTCTAGGGATAACTTCCCTTGTAACATTCACTTGACTTCTAGACTTAGGGCTAGTTCCATAGCTAGATGAAACTTTATGATATGATGGCACATTCTCCTTGGCTCTAGGTTATATCCCAAACCTTTCTTGTCCTTAGATGGTTCTTGCTAATCTAAGCCTAGGTTTTACTTCCTTGACTCTTTGACATTATTTGCCAATTTCTTTAGGGTTCTCCACAATTTCTCAAGTCTTGACTTCAAGACTTGATTTTCTTTCTTAAATCCTCAAACTTGAATTTTTCATGAATGCCTTAGATATTTTTCTTCCTAGGCATATGTCTAAATTGCTTAGGTTTCTTGACTAAATTATTTTCCACCTTCCTATCCTTAGGTATGGTAGTTCTGACATGATATGACTTGTAATTACCCTTAAAGTTGTCATGCTTTCTATTTTCATGATAACAAGTACTAAAATGATAAAATTTATTTCTAGCATGCTTCTCTTCATGGTATAAAGAAATACCATTAACTAATGATACTTTGGTTTTGCTCTTGGAAGTTCCCCCTTTACTTGAGCTTCCTTTTGTGTTCTTGGTCAGAATCCTCGCCTTTGGACATTGATTCCGATAATGTCTCTTTTGATTGCAAGAAAAGCAGATAATGTGCTCCTTTCTCTTTCGTAACATGGGGCTGGCCTCTCTTAGTTTCTCCTTCATCTTGAGAGCCATTTGAACCTTTTTCTTATCAATTTGGGACACTTACTTTTATAGTGTCCTTTTTCCTACACTCAAAGTTTATGATATGATTTTTATTTTTGTAAACTTAAATGATATATGTTCACAATTTATGCTCCCTTAACTAGTAGATGTGGAGCACAATTCTTCTCCATTGGTTCTGGATGTTGAGACTTCTTGTTCAGGTGCTAATGGCCTTTCCCCCTTAATTCTTGAGGTGGATGCTTCTTCAATTTTCTCCTTGGATGTTGAACACCTCTCAACTTCGGAATCCTCTCATTCTTCACTCAAATAATCTCCCTCTTTAAATTTGTCTTCATTTTTCTTGTCTAAGGATTATCATGGAGCTTGGCCTATTTTCCCCATAATTCCTTGGCATCTTCAAACATGACTATTTTACATAAGATCTCATTAGGCAAAATATTAATTAATTATCTAATTACCTTATCATTAGCCTTGGATCTTTTGACTTTCTCCTCGGTCCAATTCTTCTTCTTGAGGAGCTTCCCTTTTCTATCCATTTGAGTTTGAAATCCTTTTATTAGAGCAAACCATTGCTCTATCTTCACCATGAAGAATTTTTTGACCCTTGATCTCCAAAGATCGAAGTTTCCCAATCCAAATGGTGGAGGTGCTCAAGTGTCATACCTGAATCCATATTGGAGGTCCATTTGAAGTAGAGCTCGCTTAATGATGAGTCCTTTGACTTCTTGAAATTTAGGGTTTTAACTTTTAACTTTTCTTCCTCTAAGTCATTTCTTCTTCCGACAATTAGTCTGATGAAGAGCAACCTCTTTCTGATACCACTTGTTGTGTCCGGTATGAGCTAGAGGGGGGGTGGAGGTGAATAATTCCGTTCGCTTCTTTGATGATGATTTCCTCAGAAACCTTAAAGCGAAGACTTATTAATGCCAACACTTGGATTTTACTTGATATCCACCTTCTTGAGATGACTAATCCAAGGTCCACTCTTCACTCCTAGATGCACTATGAAATCTCCTTCTCTAATGTGGAGAAGCCTTATACCAACGAGATAATACATCAAGAAACACAAATAAGATTACTAATGAAATTGAAAACGACTTTACAACAATAAACCTTGCTTTGCTTGCTTGTTTCGTACTTTGGTTAGCCTCTTGATTCTTGGAATGTATAACAACACTTCTTGCTAAAACCTCAAGTATCGGTGGCATTGAATGACCATGAAACCCTCTTTTCAAGGGTCCCTTCAACGCCTCCTAATCGAATGGCTTTACCCCAATTGTTTTTCACATTAGTTGGACCATTCAAAGCTACAGAATGACTCTTTTGTCCATCTAATAGATTGGTGAGCCACATTAATCGATTCGGTAGCTTCTAATCGATTGCCACAATCAATTCTAAATCATTCTATTCTTTGTGAAAATACTCCAATCAATTAGCCTAATCGATTGACCTCTGTCGAATTGATTGTCCCAATCGATTCCAGTACCTTCTGTTCTCTCGCAAAAACATCTCAATCAATTGGTCCAATTTATTCCAACACCTTCTATTCTCTCACGACAAAGGCCCTAATCGATTAACCTAATTGATTCCTGAACATCCTATTCTCTCGTGAAAATGGTTCCAATCGATTATGCCAATCAATTTATGAAGGCTGAATTGGTTTTCTCAATCGATTCACCACCTTTTTGTTCGCAAGACACACTGCCCTCCTAATTGATTGGCATTTTCGAAATTGATTGCCCAATTCTGATACCTTTTGTGCCCTCGTGAAATTGTTATAATCGATTACCATAATCAATTTCTTTGTGCCAATCAATTACCCTAATCAATTTACTAACCCTTAGTCCCTTAATCCAAGCTTAGGGTTCCTTTGCTCATCCTTCAGTTAACCTTGACCTATTAGGGCATACTCACCAAGTGTCCAGTCAACTTTTGACCCACTTGGACTTTCCTTCTTGTGCCAACTCCCATTGGGCTTTCGATCACCATGTGTTAGGTGAACCTTTGACCCACTTAGACGTTTTCCTTTCCTTGCCCTGCTAAGAATTTCACTACCTAGTTCCCAACTAGGTCTTCACTGCCTAGCCCAGCTAGGACTTCGATTGTCTAGTTCCTAACTTGGTCTTCACTACCTAACCCAGCTAGGACTTTGATTGCCTAGTTCCTAACTAGATCTTCACTACCTATGTAACGACCCAGAAAATTCTCTTAATATTTTATTAAAATATTAAGCATGTCTAGATAATTTTCCAAAGGACCTAGAGGTAATAATGCAAACTTTGGCCTAGAAAATCCATGTTTTCCCATTTAAATTGGGAAAAAGGGCACTAATGGGCCTTATATGGGCTTGCTAGTACCATAATTATCGGTGGATTTTAGGTGGAAATTAGTATAAAGATAAATAGGATTTAATGGGACATATTAGCATGATTATGGGTAAGTATTAGTTTAATTTTTCTAATTAATTTGAGGAATTAGGTACTAATGGGCCTTAAATGGACTCCGAAAAATATGGGTATTAATTGAGTAAAATTCATATAAATATAAAAGAATTTTATTTAGGAATATTGGCAAAATTATGGGTCATTTTTGGAGAATTTTCGAAATAAAAGGGGAATTTTCGAAAATAAGAAAAAAGATTAAATAAAATAAAAATAAAGATGCATGGGCCAAGGATTGAACCTTGGACCTCTTGTACAACCAATGAATGCTTTAACCAACTCACCTAGCAAGGAATTCTTGTGAGGAAAGGAAGTGAATGGTGGTTAAATGGTAGAGGAAGATGAAGGGCCATAGAAAACTCTTCATTCACCACCTTAATGGTTGATTAATAAGGGGGTTTGGGAGTTTCATTCTTCATGCCATCAAGTGCATTTGCTCCTCTCTTCCTTCTCCATTCTTGCCGAGCACTCAAGGAGGACTTCTCCCTTGAGAAAACTTCACAAAAAGTCTCATCCTCCAAGATCTAAGGTCTTCTCAAGTTTCCAAGGGCTAGGTGTGGTCAAGTCTTCTTCCTTCTTTCCATCCAAGGTCTAAAAATCAAGAAATCTAAGGTAAGACTCTCTCACCTGTGGTATAATAGTTACCAACGTTTTCCATGATTTTTGGCTGGATATATGGGTGGGTTTCGGATTTAATGTTGAAGGGAAACAAAATCCAGGTTTCTATGGTTCAAAGGTTTCGGCCAGCATGTTCTAGAGGTCCATAATTATGCTAAAAATCATGATAATATTATTTTATGTTCCCTTATGATGTTTAGAAGTTAATTGAAATTTTTTGGGATTTTTTTCATGATATATGGGTTAGTTTCGGATTTAATGTTGAAGGGAAACAAAATCCAGGTTTCTATGGTTCAAAGGTTTCGGCCAGCATGTTTTAAAGGTCAATAATTATGCTAAAAATCATGATAATATTATTTGATGTTCTCTTATGATGTTTATAAGTTAATTGAAATTTTTGGGGATTTTTTTCATGATATATGGGTTAGTTTCGGATTTAATGTTGAAGGGAAACAAAATCCAGGTTTCTATGGTTCAAAGGTTTCGGCCAGCATGTTCTAGAGGTCCATAATTATGCTAAAAATCATGATAATATTATTTGATGTTCCCTTATTATGTTTAGAAGTTAATTGAAATTTTTGGGGATTTTTGGCATGATATATGGGTTAGTTTCGGATTTAATGTTGAAGGGAAACAAAATCCAGGTTTCTATGGTTCAAAGGTTTCGGCCAGCATGTTCTAGAGGTCCATAATTATGCTAAAAATCATGATAATAGTATTTGATGTTCCCTTATGATGTTTAGAAGTAAATTGGAAATTTTTGGGGATTTTTTGCATGATATATGGGTTAGTTTCGGATTTAATGTTGAAGGGAAAACAAAATCAAGGTTTCTATGTTCAAAGGTTTCGGCCAGCATGTTTTAAAGGTCCATAATTATGTTAAAAATCATGATAATGTTATTTACTGGTTCCTTATGATGTTTAGAAGTTAACTGTAATTTTTGGGAATTTTTAGAGTACCCTAGGACACCCTAGGGTCTCGGCCAACATGAGGGAAGCAAAACCCAGAACTTTAAGTTCAAGGGTTTCGGCCAACATGTTTTAAAGGTCTAAAAATATGTTAAAAATCATGATAATGTTATCTACTGTGCCCTTATGATGTGTAGTAAGTAACTATAATTTTTGGGAATTTTTGGGGTACCCTAGAGTACCTTAGGGTATAGGTAATTAGGAGGTATGCTTAAGTAAGGTGAAGGAATACCATGTTAACTAAACCTATAGCTTATATGTCATGAAATATACGTTAGGTCATAGAATGTTTAGAAATATGCCATGATTTAGGAATGATATGTATGTAGGCCATGATGTATAAATGATATGTATGTATGCCATGTCTTACGAATGATATGAATGTATGCCATGCTTATGTGTGTATGTCATGCTATATGAATGATGTGTACCTATGCCATGTCTAAGAATGAAATGATGAATGAAGGTTAAGTATGATGAATGAATGAATATGCTATGCATGACGATGCCTTTAAGGCATAATGATGATGAAAGAATGATGAACAAATGAATATGCTATGAATGATGATGAATGAAGAAGCATATGAAAGCATTTATTTTATTTTATGGGCTTGTACCGGACCTAAGTAAGGTCCACGGTTCTGGACTACCGATGATGCTGTCCACGGTTCGGGACTACCGATGATGCTGTCCTTACGGTTCGGGACTACCGATGAAGCTGTCCTTACCCTAGTAGGTCGAGATTAGCTACCTCGTATTTACTTAGGGATGCGCGCATATGATGAATGAATGTGGTACAAGCCAGGGCCCAATGCATGTTATGATTATGTTCAAGTATTTAAAAGCCTGTTTTCAAGATTAAGCATCCTTATATATATATGCACAGTTGCTACATGCATCCATTTATGCTATGCATTATGTTATGAAAAGTATGTTTACGAAAAGTATGTTATGAAGATATGTTCATGCCATGATTTTATTTATGTTTATGCCATGATTTTATTTATGTGTATGCCATGCTTTTATTTATGTTTGTGCCATGATTTTATTTATGTTTATGCCATGATTTTATTTATGTGTATGCCATGCTTTTATTTATGTTTGTGCCATGATTTTATTTATGTTTATGCCATGATTTTTGTTTATGTTTATACCATGATATTATTTAAGCTTATGCCATGATATTATTTAGGTTTATGCCATGATGTTATTTATGTTTATGCCATGATTTGATGCTAGTTTAGAATGTCATGCTTTAATTATGCTTATGATAGTTTAGGATGCCATGATTTTATCTATGTTTATGTTAGTTTAGGATGCCATGATTTTATGCTAGTTTAGAATGTCATGCTTTACTTATGTTTATGATGGTTCAGGATGCCATGACTTTATCTATGTTTATGTTAGTTTAGGATGCCATGATTTTATGCTAGTTTAGGATGCCATGGTTTAATTATGTTTATGTTACGTTAGAATGTCATTATTTTGTTCATGCTCATGCTAGTATGGGATGCCATGATTGTAATTAGACTTATGTCATGATTTTATTTATGTCTATATCAAGTATTATGCCATGCTATGATTGTTTACGATGTTTATGTTATGTCAATAATTATGCCATACCCGAATGTTTATGGTTATGTTTATGCCATGCTATGAATGGGGTGAAGCTATGTCCATGACATGTCAAATGAATGCTAAGTGATGCTAAGGATGATGTTCTAAGTAAAGCGCTAAGAGTGCTAATGTTTCATATGCTTATGATTAAGTGACGGACGATTTTAGTGAGTAGGAAAGAGTCTTACTAAGCCTGTGTGCTTATAGTTTTATTATCTTATACCGCAGATCACGCAAAGGAATAGTAAGGAAGCAGCAGGAGGGCTTTGCAGAATGTGTGTGATAGTGACTTGGCCAAGAGACCATATGTTTGCTTGCCTTATGATAGAACTTTACCTTTACTACTAAGTACTTGAATATGACTATGACTCTATGATATGATGCTAAAGGATGACAGAATGCTAAAGTATAACATGATGCTAAGTATGACATGATGCTAAGTATGTTATGATGCTAGGAATGATAGAAAGTGCATGTAGGTGTAAGTTTAAAGTTTTTCGCTGCGTTATGATGTCTACATGCCCTAAGTATGTTAACGTAACACCGCTTTATGGTGGTCAAAAAAAAAAAAAAAAGCGGGTGTTACAACCTAGCTCCACTAGGACTTTGGACTTTCACTGCCTAATTCTCAACTAGGTCTTCACTATCTAGCTTTACTCACTAGAACTTTCACCACCTAGCTTCACTCACTAAGACTTTTCTATTGCCTAACCTCCAATTTGGACTTTTTTTTATCTAACCTCCAATTAGGGTTTCTCTTTGCCTAACCTCCAATTATGACTTTCCATTGCCTAACTTCCAGTTAGGACTTTCCCATACAAGTATCTAGTTCTCCTTTGACCTATTTGATTTTTCTCTCACATATTTTCAAACATCCAAAGTCAAGCTCGAGCCAACTAGAGCTTAGTCAAATTGGTCAACCTTGACCCAAGGATGATTGCACCGATAACTATATAATTCAATCAAATTTGACTTGATAATGACCAAAACAATTTAATTTTTAGTTCTAACTATGCAATTTGGTTTAGCTTTCCAACAATGCCCCCCTAAACCAAACTTGCTTTTTATTCCTAATCTTGCTGCAATTTTTGTGAAAGTAGGTCCTCCAAGTGGTTTAATGAAAATATAAACCTTTTATTCATGGGTTCTATACATTCACAAGCTCCCTTAAAAAATTACATCGAATTCAAATATGTTTTATTTTTCATGAAGAACTAAATCCTTCAAAATTAAAATTGTTGAGCTATTATCATATTACAAGGTTGTTGGACCTTCTTGATCATGCTTAAGATACTCCAAAATTTCCACATGACCAAATTAAATGTCATCCTACAAAAGAAGCCATTTGTTGAGCTTTATTCTACTTTTGCAGTAGAGAGTGCAATAGTAGATTGCTTATTTGAACACTATGCTATAGCTCCACTTCCAAGATCAAAAACATAACTTGAGGGTTCTTTTGTTATCATCATACTTCCTGCTAAGTCACTGTCAATATAACCAACAAGACTAACAGGTACACTTACTTGATAGAAGATGCCATAATCAAGAGTTCCTTTTACATATCCAAGGATTCTTTGTCATCACCTATGATAAGATAATGGTTGCTCCATAAACCTGCCCACTAAACTTACAACATATATAATATATGACCTTGTAGCAATCAAATACGTCAAGTTTCCAATAAAACTTTAAAACATAGTTAGATTAACCAATTCCCCTTCACCATACTTGCTCAACTTTAATCCTACAACATAAGGAGTAGGAATAGGACTTGCATTCTCATATTTCTTTTTTTTCATTATTTCTTTTGCATAACTCTCTTGAGTGATGAAACTTTCATGCTTGGATCTTTGAACTTCAATTCCAAGAAAATGGTGTAAGTCTCCCAAATCAATCATCACAAATTCATTCTTTGTTGAGAGTTTAAAATAGCTAGCATCTTCAAATTATTACCAATAAAAATAAGATAATCAACATAAAGAGTTGCAAACATGAAACCTCCATATGGATTGTATTTGGTGTCAAGAGTGTGCTATAATGGGCATTTTAAAAAATCTTTCTTCTTAAAGTAATAATTGATGCAATGATACCAAGCCCTTAGCGATTGCTTTAGCCCATTTAAGGCCTTTTTCAACTTATAGACCTTATCTTCTTCTCCATTTTTAACAAAATAAGGAGGTTGCTCAAAAGAGATCTATCCTTGAAGCACACCATTTAGGAATATTGATTTGACATCCATTTGAAAAATTTTCCAATTATTTTGAGCTGCAAGAGAGATCATTAATCGAACAGTATTAAGTATTGACATAGGAGCAAATACCTCTATAAAATCTTCTCCTTTTTTCTTGTATCATTTTGCTATATGCCTCACTTTATGCTTATTGATGGAGCAATTTGCATTCATTTTTATCTTGTACACTCATTTAATACCAATGGATTTTTTATGTCGAGGAAGATTATTGAGCTCCCAAGTTTCATTTTTTTTTCAATAGCAACTATCTTCTCTTTCATGGTTTTTTCCATACTTCTTCCTTATTTGCATCATCAAAGAAAGTTGGTTCTTCTCTTACAAAGAAAGCAAAGAATATAGAATCATCCTATTCAATTGGCTTGGTTGAATCTAGGAGTTTCTACACACTTCGTATTTATCTTGGAGGACTTGTTGAAGAACTTGGTGAACGAGAAGAATTGTCTTCTTCATATTCTTATTCACTAATTGAAGGAATGTGGATCTCATTTTATTTGCCTTTTGGATCTTCAAAATTTGCATCTCCATCAAAATGAACATCAAGTCTTATCACTACCTTTTTGGTCTTTGAATTAAATATCTTGTAGGCTTTGCTTCTTTCACTATATCCAACAAATATGCACATTGTTTTAGATTTATCATCAAACTTGTTTATGTTTGCTTGTGGAATGAGTGAATAAAAAACACTCCCAAGCACTTTTAGATGTAGAATATCAGACTTTCTTTCATACCATGAATGCCTTATGTGGTGTGCAATCTTTCAAGCTTT
This sequence comes from Boesenbergia rotunda, assembly GCA_024364735.1. NCBI lineage: Eukaryota > Viridiplantae > Streptophyta > Magnoliopsida > Zingiberales > Zingiberaceae > Boesenbergia > Boesenbergia rotunda. Next base: position 470,918 of record JAGFNQ010003289.1, read on the forward strand.
TTGTTGGAGAACGATTAGTAAGATAACCTGCACAAGAAACAAAATCTGCCCATAATTCATTTGGTAATATTTTTCTTTTGAGCATGCATCTCATATTTTCAATAATAGTTCTATTTTTTCTTTCACTTACATCATTTTGTTGTGGTGTAAAACTAGTTGTCAACTCATGCCTTATACCATGTTCTTTAAAATATTTCTTAAATAAAACTTTATTTGCAATATATTCACCACCATGGTCCATTCTTAAAGTTTTGATATGAAGCCCAATATAATTCTCAACTTCATCTTTAAAACCTTTAAAAGTTTGAAATGCTTGTGACTTTTCTTTGAGAAATTTTATTCATATCATGAAGTTATCAATGAATGTCATGAAGAACTTACACCTACCAAGTACTGATTCTGTTAACATATTTTTATAGAGGTCAGAATTAACAAGCTCCAGTGGCGTTTTTCTCTCCAAGATGCTTGTTGTGGAAATGAATATGCGTTGCTTTCCAAGTTGGCATGCTTCACAAACTTCTTCAACTTGGTCGATCTTTAGCAATCCTCTAACCATCTCTTTTGTTGATAACAATTTTAAACTTCCATAATTTAAGTGTCCAAACCTATCATGCCACATCTTTGAAACCTTTTTTTGTCAATAACAGCAAAACAAGTTTGTGATTTCAAGTTTGAGAGGAAATAAGTTGTTAGAGGTCACACTAGTCTTTGCAATAACCTGATTTCCTGTTGATATAGTGTAAACACTATAATGCATATGCAAATCAAACCCTTTCTTCGTAAGATGATCAAAACTAAGCAAGTTTCCTTTTAAACCATGAAAAAAGAACTTTATACATTTTCTCAATATTTTCATATTTTATTTTAAAGCAAATCTCATCAATTGTTTCAATTTGGTGAGTACTAGCATGACCAATCATCACTTCACTATGATTAATTTTAGTTAAATTGGAAAATAATTTTTTATTACCTATCATGTGTTTGCTTCTCACACTATCTAGGTACCATATTTCATCAACTTTGTTGTCATTGGAAGCAAGCAACAAAGTTTCTTCATTTTTTTTTTACTTTGATGAATAACATCCCTTTCAATATGCTTGTCATGTTCTTGCTTAAATCAATAATTTGCAACTTTATGTCTAGGTTTGTGGTAGTGGTTACACTTGATATAACCATTTTTCATACCATCTATTTGTTTGTGCCAATAATCTGTAGCTTTATGTGTTGATAATCACTATCTCATCTTCATCATTGAAATTTGAAGCTTTAATTTTCATTAATGTCATTTTTGTTGTATTGTTGATTATTTCTGTTGGTGCCAGAAGCACCATATAGAACCTTATTTTGATATTGGCAAAGAGTTCAAAGTTAATTATTGTTTGTGAACTAATGTGTTTCACTAAGTGTGTAGGAAAGTCCTAGTGTAACTAGACACTAAGTCTTGATCTGCAGGATTGGGCACAAAGACCTGACCGAGATTAGGCACTGAAAACCTGGTGAGCTAGGCATGAAGGCCTGACTGAGGGTTAGACACTGAAGACCTGGTGAGTAAAGCTGGGCATGAAGACCTGATCGAGTGTTAGTCACGAAGACCTAGTTCAAAAGATTGGGCACGAAGACCTAACTGGGGGTGGGCACCAAAGTCCTGATCCGGAAGATCGAGAAAAAGTCATAGCCAAGCAAGGACAACAAACAAAAGTAGGGATGGGTTGAGGTACGAACATCGTGAGATCTGAAATTAGTGGAGGCTTAGCAAAAGTCCAATAGGAAGTGTCAGTTGGCAACAGGTAAAACATCTCCAGAGTGGAGTAGATGAGGATGCATTCCCCAAATGAGGGAACAGTAGGTGTCAGTTATGTTGGATCGAGTAAAGACGATAGAGGGGGGGGTGAATATCGTGAAAATGTTTTCGGATAAAACTAAGAGAATGCACAGCAGATTTAAACAAAATTCACAGAGAACACAAGTACTTTTACTTGGTTCGGAGTCGCGGTTGGCTCCTACTCCAAGACCCACAGTCCTTGACCGTTTACTGCGGGTAATTCTATATTTGCGCAAAAGATTACAGAGTTTGATATAGAATTATTGCAGTAATTAAACAAGTATGCTTCTCGTTACCGACGCCCAGTGTAGATTGTACTTTGGTGCAGAGGGTCGTCGTTGGCGCTAGAATCTCGAGATCAGAGTTTTCTGGAGCAGAGCGCTTGAACGAAGAGCGTAGAGGCGTTGGAAGATTGATGTTCTAAAGCCTTGGGGTCGAGCCCCTTTTATAGTGCTCCTGGGGGCACCCTGGACGCTGGGGGCACCTGACACGTGCCTTGGATCCGAGAAATCTCATCCGCAGCTCGGTCAGCACTTATCCCTCCAGAATCGACCTCGGAGCTGACGGGGGCGCCCGGGACACTGGGGGCGGCCCGGTTGACTTGGTCTGCTGGCTTCGTGGTTGAGTTTGCTTCGATCACAATTTGGCTTGGACCCAGGGCGCCCGAGACATCCAGGGCGCCCGGGACCTTCAGGGCACCTGGCCCAGTAAGCTTTCGAAGCGATTCTTGCTTAACTGCTCGTGTGGCTTTAACCTTGGGCGCCTGGGACCTCCCGGGCGCCTAGCCTAGCTGCTACCCCTCTCCTTTGGGGCGTTCTGAGCTGCAGAAACACATTCCTTTGGTCCCTGCATCCAAGGTTAGTTCCACAACAAACAAGGCAAGAATGTTAGTTTTTACAGCCGTAGCTGTCTTGGTTCTGACTTTGGGTCTCCCAAATGGAACCCTAGGTCGAACCAATGCCTACTGTTCCCTCGACGGGGAACGCTTGCTCACCTACTCCTCTCAGGAGAGTTTACCTTTTGCCATCCGGCTCCTCCGGTTGGACTTTTGCCCGATGCACCTGACCAGGTCTTCGTGCCCACCATCCGAGCAGGTCTTCGGTGCCCAGCTCCTTGCCAGGGCTTCGTGCCCAGTTCTCAATCAGGACTTCGTGCCTACCTTCCGAGTAGGTCTTCGGTGCCCAGCTCCTTGCCAGGGCTTTGTACCCAGTCCTCGACCAGGACTTCGTCCCTAGTGTACCTAGGGCTTCTTTCCTGCACACTTAGTAAACGTATTAGATACAAATAACATCTTAACTTCTGAACCCTTTGTCATTATCAAAACCCAGGTATGACTTAGGTGCTGCCTGCACCAACAAGTTAGACTTAGGGTTTCAATTGAAACCTAAAAGTCAGGATTGGACAACACTGGCTGTCTTGCATGCATTTTCCTTTGTATATTATTTGTTAGACTAACCCTGTATTTGTTGGGTATAGCTTGGCGGGTTTCCCTAGCAAATACCTAGTCGATCCGATAGACCTCTCCATGCATATGGATTAAAATTTTAATCCGAATAGAGAGCCGTCTCCTATCGGTCGTCTTGTGCCGTATCGAATGATCCAAATTGCAACTTAGCCAATTACCAAAATTGGCATTGCAATTTGCTCGACCATTCAACCGCGGAAAAGGCGACGAGTTGATCGTCGGCTATTGTGTTTATGGTTGGAGTCCAGTTAAGAATTTATTAAATATATTTTGCAATCAAAACAATAAATTCTTACATATAAAATGACAAGGCATATAGACATGGCACATAAAAGACATAAGGAAATATAACGGAGTTTATGGAAAGTTATACCTTTTCGATCACCTCGCGGTCTTATACCTTATGTCCCTTCCTTCGCGGACGTCGTTTGGGCGATGATCTACCACTATCTGAGATCACCAAGAGCTCCAATCAATCCTCTTCTTCAACCGGCCAAAACCCTAGCTCCTAGGGCTTGCACCGCCGACCACCCCCTTCCTCTTCCCTTGCGCCGCCGACCGCCGGATCCGGCTCTAAGCCCTCCGACCAGCAGCAGACCTAGAGAGGAAGGTGAAGAAGATGAAGAAGGAGAGAAACTACCTACTTCCTAGCCCCAACACAGCCCGCAACCTCTTCTCCCTCTACCTTGCGGCGTCGGCGCAACCCGTGGTTGCGCCGCCTGCAGCCGGCCGCCGACACCTCCCTCGACCTCCCTAAGCACCACACAAGGTAGAGGACTCTTCTACCTTGCTTCTGTGAGCTTTAGCCAGAGTTTGGTGGAGGAGGGAAGAAGAACCGAGGAGCTCTTCCTCTTCTTCTTGTTGCGCCGCCGAAACCTAGGAGAGAGGGCAAGAGGAGAGGGTTTGGGTCTTGGCTCTTGGATTGATTAATTCGCCTAGTTTCTTGATCTCATAGGGTATATATACGGCTAAGGCAAGGACCTAGAAGAGGAGTTGGTTCTTGGCCAACTAATGGATCCAAACCCGATCCATTAATTAAGATCCATTGCACTAAAGGATCTTAATTGAAGTTCCTCACCAACCCCCATATTTTCATATGGGCTCCACATATTACGAGTCATCCATCCCCCCGTGTTTAAGATCGCGCATGCCCGTTAATTAATTAAATTACTAACAATTCAAATTAATTAACTTCTGGATCCTTGATTAGTACCACTCAACATTTTCAACGTGCCGGATCAAATCTACTTGCAGGGTTTAGCACTATGAACCTTTTGAGCTCATCAAGGGGGCATCATCATCCTGACTCACCAGGACACAAATTTCATCAATAATCATCGGCACATCATATTATTAATATTATTTCCCAATTTACCGGGTCTATCGATCTCACAGAATGGATCTCGCCCATTGGTAAATCAAAGAAATAATAATTAATAATATATGCCCGATATTATTTCGGGATTAAGGGATCGTCCTCCATAATATCAACTGAGGTCCTATCCAATTATCTAGTCTGTACAAATTGGAAAACCTCAGGTTTCGGTCCTGCTCCATGTACTCATAGCACACTAGTGTTGTCCTATGGTCAAGACCAACCACTCCTAACTACACTACAACCATCCCGATGGGTTGTCCAATTCCATCTAGGTTGTGAGCCTCTATTTATGCTAAGTAAAGAACTGATAATATGATCTTCCATGTTATACCACACACCATGTTATCTACAATTCAAAGCAATAGGACTTCGTGTATGTACTATTATAAAATAAACACCTAGTGTAGTGTGATTCTCTTTCATAATAAAGATTTTCATATAATAAAAGTCATGTCTTTCAGTATAGACATCTTACAATCTCCCACTTATACTTAATGACACTGATGTTCTCTCACTGCCATACATCTGACTCCCATATCCTCCACATGCCTGTCAAAAGCCCTAGATGGAAGAGCCTTAGTGAAAGGATCTGCCAGGTTGTCCTCCGATGCAATCTTGGCGACAACCACTTCTCCTCGCTTTACGATTTCTCGTATCAGGTGGTACTTGCGCTCTAAGTGTTTACTTACCTTATGGGCTCGTGGTTCCTTCGAGTTTGCAACTGCACCACTGTTATCACAAAAGATTGTGATAGATCTGAGCAACCAGGAATCACATCCAAGTCCATGATGAAGTTTCTGAGTCATACAGCTTCCTTGGCTGCCTCCGAGGCTGCCACATACTCAGCTTCCATGGTGGAGTCCGCCACGCACTTCTGCTTGACACTCCTCCAGACAATGACTCCACCTCCTAAAGTAAACACAAAACCTGAGGTACACTTACTTTTGTCCCTATCTGACTGGAAATCCGAGTCCGTATAACCCACAGGGACTAATTGGTCTGCCCGGTAAACCAGTATATAATCCCTAGTCCGTCTCAGGTATTTCAATATATGCTTTACCGCTGTCCAATGTCCCTATCCAGGGTTACTCTGATATCTGCAAACCATGCCCACGGCAAAATAGATATCAGGTCTCGTGCATAACATAGCATACATGAGGCTTCCTACTGCCAAAACATAAGGAACCACCTTCATTTCCTCTATCTCCTTTGATGTTTTCGGACACATCTCCTTGGATAGAGGAACTCCATGCCTGAAGGGTAGAAAACCCTTCTTGGAGTTTTCCATGCTAAAGCGAGACAAGACTGTGTCAACATATGAAGCTTGGGATAAGCACAACATCCTTTTCTGGTTATCCCTTGTGACCTTAATCCCAAAGATGTGTCCCGCTTCTCCTAAGTCCTTCATATCAAACTGCTTTGATAGTCAGACCCTTACGTCTGATAACACTTTGACATTGTTGCCAATTAACAAAATGTCATCTACGTAAAGTACAAGAAACACCACGATGTTTCCGTCACATATTTTATACACACATGGTTCATCCGGGCTTTGAGTAAATCCATATTACTGGATTACTTCATCAAAGCGGATGTTCCAAGACCTTGAAGCTTGCTTCAAACTATAGATGGATCGATTAAGCTTACACACTAGATGCTCTTTGCCCTTGGCAATGAAACCCTCTGGTTGCTGCATGTAGATGGTCTCCTCAAGACTCCCGTTAAGGAAGGTTGTCTTGACATCCATCTGCCATACCTCATAATCCATATGAGCTACAATAGATAAGAGAATCCGGATCGACTTGAGCATGACTACTGGTGAAAAGGTCTCCTCATAATCGATACCCTCTTTCTGAGTGTACCCTTTCGCAACAAGCCTTGCTTTGAAGGTCTCAACCTTCCCGTCTAATCATCTCTTTCTCTTGTAGATCCACTTGCATCCAATGGCTTTTACACCATTGGGTAGTTCTACTAGCTCCCAGCCATGGTTAGAATCCATCGATTCTATCTCAGAGTTCATTGCTCTTTGCCAAGAATCTGCATCCTTGTCTTGGAGGGCCTCGTCATAGGTCCAGGGATCCAGTTCATGTTTACCAGAGACCAAGTCCGAAGACTCTCCCAAAAACATGTACCTTTCAGGCTGTCTCATAACCCTCCCACTCCAACGAGGTACTACCTGTGTGTCCTGAGTGACACGCGGTGCAGTGGCTTGTGGTGTGTCCTCTTGTACAATTGGTCCTGAAGTCGCAATGTCCCCCCTTAACTCTTCAAGCACTAGTCTACTTTTTGGCTTATGGCTCATCATATAGTCCTCTTCCAAGAATCTGGCATTTGTGCTAACAATTACCTTCTGATCCTTAGGACTATAGAACAGACCACCCTTTGTTCCTCTAGGATAGCATACGAACAGACGTACCTCCGTACGAGATTCCAACATATCAATATCTCCCTTCAGCACATGTGCTGGACTACCCCAAATCCGAACATGTCCTAGACTGGGCTTGTGCTCAGTCCACAGTTCTGTGGGAGTATAAGGGACTGACTTAGATGAGACCAAGTTCAGTATGTACGCTACCATTTCCAGAGCGTATCCCCAGAATGAATCTGGCAAGTCTGAATAGCTCATCATTGACCTAACCATTTCTATAAGTGTCCTATACCTTCTTTCTGCAACTCCGTTCTGCTAGGGTGTGCCGAGTGCAGTTAGCTAGGACTGAATCCTAGTTTCTGATAGGTAGCTCCTAAACTCTCCAGAGAGGTATTCGCCACCACGATCTGATCGCAGTGTCTTGATACTTTTACCTCGATGTTTCTCCACATCAGCCTTGAAATTCTTTAAACTTGTCAAAGCATTCAAACTTGCGGCGCATCAGGTAAATGTTGTTGGGACCGGGTGCATGTTGACATGGATACGGGTTCGTAATTTTAAAGTTTAATTACGTGCAGCGGAAGGTTTAGCATAAATAATTTCTTAAATTATTTTAACCATGTATCTAGCATGCGACCTTATGGTGTGTGGAGATGATCATAAATTAAAATTTTGCAGAAAAAGTAAACTAATTTACTTTGTACCTCGCGTAACTCGAAGAAAGGGACGAGATCCAACCGTAGCGTCCCTTGGAAGCTTCGCCTCTATTCGCGTCCATGCCGAGTTCTCTTCGGGATGACTTCGCAAAGCCACGAGTTTTGTGCCGACAAGAACTACTAGATTCTCCAAAGGCACAACTAGAATATCAAGAGAGAGAGATGGAAGACTAACCACCAAGTAATGAAATCAAGATCCGGGAGAAGAAGGAGTTGCGATCCGCTTCTTCTTCTTCTTTGTCACCTTCTTGGTGGAGGAGGCTCTCGGGAACCCTAGGCGGGGCGCCGGCCCTAGAGAGAGAAAGGGGTGCCGGCCCTAGAGAGAGAAAGGGGCGCCGGCCCTAGAGAGAGAGAGGGAGAGAATAAGGGAGAGAGAGAGAGCTTCTTAATCTCTTGATTAATTAGAATTCAAGGCTTGCCTTTGGTTCCTTTATATAGTAGCCTCTTCATTGCCAAGTCTCCCTTTTAATGGAATAAATTTACATAAGAATTTATCTTATAAATTTTCTTATGAATTATTCTGTTATGCCAAGTTTTATTATAACTAAATTTATAATAAAACAAATACATCTCCCAATTTATTATGGAATAAATTTTTACAAGAAATTTACTATATAAATTTTTCTTATCATGGAAAAATCAATTCACAATTGATTTTATAAAATAAAATAAACCATTTAAAGTTTATTTTAATCTCCATGAAAATAAATTTATTTATATAAATTTCTTTATATAAATTTATTTATCCATAATTTTATAAAACAAATCGAGCTTGATTTATTTTATAATTTAAACCAAATAAATTGGTTTTCTCTCCATGTGGTGGTCGGCCAAACCAAAGAGGGTGGGGACCCTCTTTGGCCGGCCAAACCGAGCTGCCTCCTCGCGAATTAAACTCATTTAATTCGCCTAATAAGCCTTCAAAAGACTTAGCCGTTTTAGGCTTCCGATGCGCCTCTGATAAATTCAGATTCGACTTATTTCTCTTGATCGGAAAATCTAATTTCCAACTCGTTTTAAATCCCTCGGATTACTCGTTGTGCGTGTGACTAAATAGGCTTTCGATTTATGTTGGCCGTCTATAATTAACCAATTATAGAACGATCATGAGTGGCACCTAGTAGTACATCATGACCCCCAATTAATCGAAAGATCAACGGTTGACCTCAGAAAGAATTCTGAAACCCTTCAGCAGCTATAATGAGTCGTGCCTCATTCCCTTCACCATCTTATACCCACTTGGTTCAGGACATGGTCTGTGTGTGTCAGTCCCCACTAGGCTGACTACGTCACACCTAGCCCAAGTAACGTTCTCTCGTCCTTTGGATTTCTAATTACTCTCATGTATTTAAGAGACTCATACTCTAAACATGACATGCTCTGGCCAGAGGCTTTGAGTAACAATCCGACGATAGGTCTGGGTATACATCTCCTCGCAAGGAGTGGTGAATTCTTTGTAGGCTGTTTAAACATCTTCGGGCACTTCGGCTTATACCCAACCATCCTGGGTCCACACCTCCTTGGAGATGCTTGCTTAAGATGTTAAAGTATAAGTCTCCATGACCAAGATGACTTGAACACCGTAAGTCAAAGGAACATCGCACTTAAGCTGCAGTAAGAACTTCACTGACATGTCTATATATAGACTACCATGTGAAGTTTTACAGTCAGTCACTCCAATGAACTAGTTCCCTTAACTAGCATCCATGTTTATCTCCGGACATCCCAATGTCACCAGCCAGTGAGAATCAGCTAATTAGAGAATAACCCATGCTAGTCTCAACAGAATTGATAGTGTCCGTATTTATCAATTCATCGACTAGGGACAATTTCAATACTTCACAATTGCACATGTAGAGATAATCACTAGTTGTGAATTCATCACAAATTCTCTCATGCTGTGAATTGTATTGCGGACATTCAGTAAATGAGTTCAAGATCTCAATCAAATACATGAACATGTATACTCAAATAGTGAATATTCATTTATTAAAGTAAATGATTACAATCATAAGGCGATTGCCTTAGGACACTTCTCTCATATTACTAACAAATGTACCCATACCTTGAATAATCGTCAATGAAAGTGACGAAATATTCAAAGTCTCCTCTTGCCTAGATTGACATAGGGCTGCATACATCAGAATGAATCAGTTCTAGCACATCTTTGGCCCTATACCCCTTAGCCTTGAAAGGCCTCTTGGTCATCTTACCTTCCAAGCAGGACTCACAGGTCGGGAGATCCTCCACCACCAATGAACCTAAGAGCTCATCGGCTATCAACCTCTGAATCCTACTAAGGTTAATATGACCAAGCCTAAGGTGCCAAAGATATGTCTGATTCATCTCAGAAGGCTCTTTTCTCTTATTCATGTTAGATGATGAGCTATTTACTTCAGTGTGCATCGTGAGAGGTTTTGGTTCCAGAGTATACAGATTGTCGACCAATGTACCTGAACAGATAATCTCTCTGTTTCTCTTAATAACAACTTTATTATCAAAAGTAACAGAGTATCCATTCTTAAACAACTTAGAAACTGAAATTAAATTCTTTCTAAATGAATGTACATAAAGGCAATCTCTCAGAACTAACACATTATTCCTCTCAAAAGATAAATAAAAGACTCCCACTGCTACTGCTGCTACTCTTGTAGCATCGCCCATGTAGACCACGATTTCTTCATCCGCTAGCCGTCGGGTTTCCTGGAACCCCTGCAGAGTATTGCAGACATGGTCAGTGGCTCCTGTATCTACACACCAGGTACTGGTAGATAGCACCACTAAGCATGTTTCAACGACTAAGGCTGAAGAAATACCTTTGCTTTGACGACGGGGACAGTCCGCCTTCCAATGCCCAGTTTGCTTGCATGTGAAGCACTTGCCCTTCGGCTTCTTCACACCAGTCCGAGGTCCTTGCGATGCTCCTGCCTTCTTGAACCCTCCTCGTTTCTTCTTTTTCCTGCCTTTCAGCTCAGAGGAAGAAACCTTTTGAGTTACTAAGGCATGTGAGTTCTTTTGAAAGAGAGCCTCTGCCACTTGGAGTTCTCCTAGCAGTTCACCCAACGTATAATTCTTCTTGTTCATATTATAGTTGAGGTTGAATTGCTCAAAACACTTTGGTAGAGACTGGAGTATGATATCGACCTGGGATTCCCCGTCGATTTTAGCTCCCAGTACCTCAATCTGATTGAGATCAGCCATCAACTTTAGGACATGATCCCTAACGGGTGTCCCTTCAACCATAGTGGTTGACATCAGACTCTTCATCGCACTTTGCCTAGCAGCTCGACCTTGGTGCTCGAAGAGATCTTTGAGGTTCAGCATCATGTCACTGGCAGTGGGCATGGCTTGATGCTGATGTTGCAGCACATTCGACATCGATGCCAGAATGTAACACCGCGCCATCTCATCTGCCTTTTTCCACTTCCTATAACGCTCCCTCAACTCTTCACCAGAGTCTTCTCTAGGTTTTTCCGGACATTCTTCGATGAGTACAAATTTGTACTCCTCAGCAGTGTGGACTATGTCTAGGTTCCTCTTCCAGTCAATTTAATTTGGGCCAGTAAGTTTATTGTCCTTAAGAATGGTTACTAGTGGAGTAAAGGTCATTATGAAAAACCTGAGAATCACAACATACACTACTTTAGAAATCGAAAATAAACTGATTCCTCAAAACAATTAATTTTCGAATTTCACCAACACCCCTATACAGCGAGAAATTCGCATGCCACGATGGTGTGGACGTATACGAATCCCTACATTCGTAAGAGGAGGTTTTACCCATTGATCTTACTATCTTGTCAACCTAACTTTTTGACAAGTAAGATCAATAGTTGGTATACTTCGGCTTTGCAAAATAATAGCAGTGACTCCGATGGGAATGTTACTATTATTCGCATCTAAGTGTGCACCATTACACGACACTAAGAAAATTATTTCCGATTATGTGCCTTTCGATGGGGAAGTTCACGCGCTCTTCAATAATTTTCTATAGTCTTTTTCGACCTAGTGATCCACAGAACAAGTCCATCCGATGGGGAGGAAGGCACTCAAAGCTGACACGCAGACTTGTTCGCATCACTTATCGAATTGTAATGGAAGCCGTGGGACTCTTAGGGTCCCTCTCCCATTTAGTCATTTATCTCAAGGAATTTTCTTAGCACTACCACACAACCAATAACATGACAATAAAATAATGAAAAATCCTAGATTTTTCCAACTTTCATGGCCCCTTGGTCTCTCATGTGCCTCCAGTCGTGTCGTCACTTCGTCCACTCCTCCCTTCCTTCTGCGCATGCTACCTTGAGGGATCTCCGAGCTGAAATGAAGAGCTAATTATTTACATCATTGATCCTATACTCTACGAAGGAGTGTAATCTAGATCAACTGTAAATAAAAAATTCGGCTAAACATGTGTCGTATTTAATTACAACAATTAAATACCTAGCCTCGTCAACCCCGAGGATTAATTAATTACAAAAATTGCAAACAATCACACAAACAATATTTTGGCCATGAAGTTGGAATCTCGTGCCTGCAACATAGAGTTAGCCTACACACATCCATGCATCATCAAAATAAAAATGTATGAAAATTGCAAAAATAACCAATCCTAAACACACAAAGCCAGAAACCTCAGCTCTGATACCAATTGTTGGGTATAGCTTGGCGGGTTTCCCTACCAAATACCTAGTCGATCTGAGAGACCTCTCCATGCCTACGGATTAAAATTTTAATCCAAATAGAGAGCTATCTCCTATCGACCGTCTCATGCCGTATCGAATGCTCCAAATTGTAACTTAGCCAATTACCAAAATTGGCATTGTAATTTGCTCGACCGTTCGACCGTGGTAAAGGCGACGAGTTGATCATAGGCTTTTGTGTTTATGGTCGGGGTCCAGTTAAGAATTTATTAAATATATTTTTCAATCAAAACACATAAAATGACAAGGCATATAAACATGGCACATAAAAGTCATAAGGAAATATAACGGAGCTTATGGAAAGTTCTACCTTTCCGATCACCTCGCAGTCTTCTACCTTATGTCCCTCCCTTCGCGAACGTCATGTGGGCCACGATCTACCATGATCCGAGATCAGCAAGAGCTCCAATCAATCCTCTTCTTCAATCGACCAAAACCCTAGCTCCTAGGGCTTGCGCCGCCGACCACCCCCTTCCTCTTCCCTTGCGCCGTCGACCGCCGAAGCCAGCTCCAAGCCCTTCGACCAGAAGCAGACCTAGAGAGGAAGGTGAATAAGATGAAGAAGGAGAGAAACTACCTTCTTCCTAGCCCCAACACAGCCCGCAACCTCTTCTCCCTCTACCTTGCGGCGCCGGCGCAACCCTTGGTTGCGCCGCCTGCAACCGGCCGCCGATGCCTCCCTCGACCTCCCTGAGTATCACGCAAGGTAGAGGACTCCTCTACCTTGCTTCTGTGAGCTTCATCCAGAGTTTTGTGGAGGAGAGAAGAAGAACCGAGGAGCTCTTCCTCTTCTTCTTGTTGCGCCGCCGAAACCTAGGAGAGAGGGCAAGAGGAGAGGGTTTGGGTCATGGCTCATGGATTGATTAATTCGCTTGGTTTCTTGATCTCATAGGGTATTTATAGGGCTAAGGCAGGGACCAAGAGGAGGAGTTGGTTCTTGGCCCACTAATGGATCCAAACCCGATCCATTAATTAAGATCCATTCCACTTAAGGATCTTAATTGAACTTCCTCACCAACCCCCATATTTTCATATGGGCTCCACATATTATGAGTCATCCATCCCCCCATGTTTAATATCGCACATGCCCGTTAATTAATTAAATTACTGACAATTTAAATTAATTAACTTCTGGATCCTTGATTAGTACCACTCAACCTTTTTAACGTGCCCGATCAAATCCACCTGCAAGGTTTAGCACGATGAACCTTTTGAGCTCATCAAGGGGGCATCATCATCTTGACTCACCAGGACATGGATTCCGTCAATAATCATCAGCACATCATATTATTAATATTATTTTCCAACTTACCGGGTCTGTCGATCTAACAGAATAGATCTCGCCCATTGGTAAATCAAAGAAACAATAATTAATAATATATGCCTGATATTATTTCTGGATTAAGGGATCATCCTCCATAATATCAACTGAGGTCCTATCCAATTATCTAGTTAGTACAAATTAGATAACCTCGGGTTTCGATCCTGCTCAATGTACTCATAGCACACTAGTGTAGTCCTATGGTCAAGACCAACCACACCTAACTACACTACAACCATCCTGATGGGTTGTCCAATTCCATCTAGGTTGTGAGCCTCTATTTATGCTAAGTAAGGAACTGATAACATGATATTCCATGTGACACCACACACCATGTTATCTACAATTCAAAGCAATGGGACTTCGTCTATGTACTATTATAAAACAAACACCTAGTGTAGTGTGATTCTCTTTCATAATAAAGATGTTCATATAATAGAAGTCATGTCTTTCAGTATACACATCATACAGTATTGCATCTAAGCGAATCAGTGATTGTCGGCTCTCAGGCACCCAAGAAGGACTTGGGTGCTCAAGAGGGACTCAAGCACCCGTGTACCTATGACTCAGCCAGGGCTCGACTGAGTTGGCGCATGTTGAGTGGAGGCTCCAACAACAGGTAACATCTCCAGAGTGGAGTAGGTGATGACACGTTTCACGGAAGAGGGAACAATAGGCGTTGATGTGACCTAGGATTTCATTTGAAATCCAAAGTTAGGATCACACAGCTCTGACTGTTGTATATGCATTCACTTTATATATTATTTGTATTCAAACTTATCTTGTGTTGCAGCTAAAGATTTTGAAGACATGCTGCATATGGGGTGCTCGAGAACACAGGCGCCCGAGAGGTCTTCGGCGCCCTAGAATACAAGCGCCCGAGTGGTCTCGGGCGTCAGAGTGGAGTAGGTGATGACATGTTCCACGGAAGAGGGAACAGTAGGCGTTGGTGTGACCTAGGATTCATTTGAAATCCAAAGTTAGGATCACACAACTCTGACTATTGTATATGCATTCACTTTATATATTATTTGTATTCAAACTTATCTTGTGTTGCAGCTAAAGATTTTGAAGACTTGATGCATCTAGGGCGCTCGAGAACATAGGCGCCCGAGAGGTCTTGGACGCCCTAGAATACAGGCACACGAGTGGTCTCGGGCGCCCTAGAACACAGGTGCCCGAGAGGTCTCATGCGCCCCTGTGCGTGTGACTTAGCTTGGGCCTTGGAGTAGGAGCCATCATAGACTCCGAACCAAGTAAAAACAAACGTGTTAGCGCTTGTTTGACTTGTGTTTATTCTTTCCGCTGCGTATATTCTTACATAAATTCAAGAATTTTCGTGGCACGATACTCACCCCCCTCTATCACTCTCAATGATCCCACATCCTTCGGGACCCATGCTTGGACTTGGATACTAACTTTTTGACTAAGCAATGATAAGTAAAATTTGTTTATCAACTTGGGTTTGTAACGAGCCCAAATTAGTTATACACAGTCCCTTGGGATCCAAGCGTCATATTTAAATACTTGGAGCCCAAGTTGAACTTTTCCAACATTTTCTTGAGTCTCTCAACTTCACCTTTAAGGAGGAGTTTTCTTTCTCAAGTTTTGAAACTTCAGTTAAAGTTCCTTCTTGAACTTGGTTGGTTTAGGGATTCAAGTTAACATGCTCTTAAGGTTGTTAATCTGATGCTCAGATTTAGTCAACTTTCTAAACAAATATTTAACTATTTTACATAATTAAATTCAGAAAATAAATTTACCACTTCATCATGGTTTGATTCTGACTTAGAATCTGACTCTGGTTCAGACGAGATCGGAATCTTCATTTCTTGCCATAAGTGCCAAGTGGCTCAACTACTTTAGTTCTTCCACATCCGACTCATCCGAGGGGGATTCGTCCTAGGTGGCCTTGTTGACTTTGGTGTTTCCTCCTTCATATTGGGACACTCATGCTTGAAGTATCCCTTTTTGTTGCATATGTAGTAGGTTACTTATGATTTGGATGAGTTTGGGGTGTTTTTTGCTTTCTTAGGAATCCTTTTGTGACACCCCAATGATGATGTTTGCTTGAAAAACGAGTAGTATCTCCCCTATACGGACAACATATGGATCTTACATATAATAGGCACATAGCTCAACAATGTTAGGATCGATTCCGGCACGCTAGAGGGGGTGAATAGCGTTTCTTCGGTTGTTCTTGTACCTACGTTGTTAGTTGCACAGCGGAAACAATAATAATAAAAACAAACAACGCTAACAAACCGATTTTACTTGGTATCCACCCCAGCCGGGTGACTAATACAAGAATCCGTCGGTGGATCACTCCCCAGATAACCTCCGGCTAGCTCTCGTCGCTCCTTGTGGGTGGAGAAACCTCGCCACAACACCAAGCAAACCTCTGAGCACGAAGACTACTATCTTGCCTTTAACCAAGACAAGATTCGTCAAGAATCTCAGCCACCACGAAGTCCTCTTTAAATAGGACTCGGGCTGAAACCCTCGCTACCAGTCGACTGCCCCCAGGGCAGTCGACTGGTGCCAGCCAGATTAGACCGTTGCACCCAACGTTCGAATTCTCAGCCAGCTCACTAGCCACCTACCAGTCGACTGCTCCCAGAGCAGTTGACTGGTCCCCAGCTGAACCCCCGAGTACATTCACACAGCACTCGTACCCTCACGACTCGACTGACTCCTTATGCGCAGCTTCGACTGTTGCCTTCGCACCCTCTTCATCTTCGGCCCTCGTCCCTCGGATGCGCACGCAAGCCTCCAGCTTGCCTCCATGCCACCCTTCACGTACGTCTCAAAGTCCGCGCCCATCAGCTCATCGTCCCTGCTCTCCAAGGTCCCTTTGGTGCACACAAGCCTCCAGCTTGTCTCCATGTCACCCTTCACCGTACCAAGGCTGTCCAGTCACATCCATATGTGTACCTGTACAACCTGCACACTCAACATACACATATAAGAATACAAGGGTAAACCTAACTTAAACCCTTTTCCCAAACATCAAAACCTATGGTCACTCCGGACCATCCTAGGGCCGATTGCTCCAACAATCTCGCCTTTTTTGATGTTTGGCAATTCGTTTAAGTTAGGGAAAGCAAAATAGTAGTCAATGGCAAAAACAATGCAAAAATGGATCCTATCCCAAGACATCCCACACCTAACCCTCCAAGTTAGGATTTTTGCCACCTAACCCTCCAAGTTAGGATTTTCACACCTAGCCCTCCAAGCTAGGACTTTTCACACACCTAACCCTCCAAGTTAGGAATTTCACCACACCTAACCCTCCAAGTTAGGAATTTTCACACACCTAGCCCTCCAAGCTAGGAATTTCTCACACCTAGCCCTCCAAGCTAGGAATTTCTACACCTAGCCCTCCAAGCTAGGACTTTTCACCAAAACGGACTTTTTAAAGCTTCTCCCAAGCTCCCCCTACATTGGACTTACAAAGGCTTTTTAAGAACCACTCTAAGGTTCCCCTTACGCCAAGCATGGAGCAATCATGCTCCCCCTTAATCTTAGCTCCCCTAAACCTAGGGTTTCTAGCAAAGGTGTGTTTGGTTTCCCAACTTAAACCCAATACTTCTCCCCCTTTGCCATACATCAAAAAGACCCCAATAATATCCCAATTATTGGTTTTTTTAATCCCCAATGATTCCAAACACTGTGTACTAGACCCCCATACACTTGTTTTTTATCATTTGAACACCAAACCAGCTGCTGATACATAAATCAGCCCTGGGCAGTCGACTGGCCCAAATGGCAGTCGACTGATACTCTGAAAATCAATTTTCTGGCCATTTTCAGAAATGTGCCAGAAATTCCACAAATCTCTAAAAATTCTCAAATTTCGTGGAGAACTTTGTGGTACCCATACCTACTTGGGAAAAAATACATCCAACCATGTATCTATCATCATTCCCATGTTTGACACAAAACCCAGAATTTTCAATGAAAATTAAGGCAAACAAGGAGGCAACCTCCCCCTTAACCCATGTCTTCTCTCAATTTTCATTGCACCAAGGTGAAGTTCTACCCAACTTAACACCCTAACCCATGTTGAGTTATACCCAACCCAACACCCGAGTTCTTTCCCCGTTGGACACCATTAAGGCTTGCTCCCAAGTAACCTTTCCCCTAGTGCCAAAAGCACTCTACAAAACCTTAAACAATCATAAGGGTTTGCAAGTACATTTGCTAGAATATATCCTATCATTTATTAAAACCTCATCATTCAATATCATTCATTGAATCTTAAGCACTCATTAGTTCCCCTTGAATTCCATGATACCCATATAGTTTCATTTCATACAATCCATTAAACCATGAGTCAAACCTTAACTCAACCAGCATAATCAAGGATTTTAATTCAGACATCATATTCTATCATCCAATAGCCATTTTCCTATTTCAGCCTACAGACCAGTCGACTGCCCCTATGGCAGTCGACTCCCAAAACTCATAGAATGTTTCTGGGCTCTTACCAGTCGACTGCCCCTATGGCAGTCGACTGATACCTGAATTTCAAGTTTTCCAGCCCAATTTCAGTAATCCCTAAATAATTCCACAAATCCCCAAAAATTATAAAATTTCGTGGGGAGATTTGTGGGGCCAATGTCTATTTGGGAAAAATATGTTTCCAAATAAATGTACTTCAGATCCTAAATTTGGCACGAAACACTAATTTCTCTAGATTGTATCATTTTAACTCTTCCAAAAGTTCTAACTTAGGCTTCTCCTAGATGTATTTTCTCATTTCTGACCATGATACATTTCTATCATTGAGTTATATGGTGTTCACACATCAAAATCTAATTTTACCTAATACACCCTTATTTTCACCATTTTCTCCCTAAAACTCCATCTAGTGTGCCAAAACCTAAGATTAAGACTTAGCCAAGTCTTCCAACCCTTTTTGGTACATTTCACCTAATTTCCTAGGAGAGAATCTATTGAGATCCATTTACCATGGATCCCAAAGGCTCCTAGAGCTCCCCCTTGAGCTCTTAGCCCTAGCCACCTCCCTAGGTGACTCAATCCATACTAGACCACACCGGTGTGCCATCGGTGATTCTTGGCCTACAAATTGGACCTTCTTAACTTTGGACACATTATCCTTGGTTAAGTCACCCTTTCTACCTTTGGATGGCACCCACTTGCCATCCTTGGACTTACCCTCCATTCTATGATTATATGTCTTCCTAGCATATTTCTTTCCATCTACCTTAGAGGTCTTAGACCGGTATCCCAAGCCCGATCTATCATAGTTGGGTTTTAAGCTACCCAACACCATGTCTAAGCCCTTAGATCCAATCGTGAATCTTTCTAGTGCCTTTTCTAATGTATCAAGTCTTGCCCTCAAGGCTTGATTTTCCTTTTCCAAATTTCTAACCTTTAGATCCATGTGTCCACCATGGACATTCCTAGGCCTAACCTCCTTTCTAGGCACATTCCTTCCCTTCTTGGGATTAGTGTCATGATCCTTAGGTCTAGAGGTCTTGGGTCTATCATTATGCATGCTTTTCTTAGGGTTGTGTTCTACCTTGTTAACCCTAGTCCTATCATTATATCTAAATCCGAAGTTATGCACCATTAAGCATTTCTCATGAAAACTAGCATGCATGGATGAACGATTAATTCTATTTTTATCATGGATAGAGGAACATAAATATGAATTACATTTTAGCCTAGAGTTAGGAATTACCTCCCTTACCCTTGTAGTCCCTCCTTGTTGTGAGCTTCTTTTCTTTCTCTCCTCCTTCTCCCATCTTCTCAAATTCTCTATCTTTTTTAGTTCTCCTTTCCTTGGACACTTAGTATGAAACTGCCCCAGCTCTCCACATGTGAAGCATCGGATTTTCTTCTTCTTAGCTTGGGCTTCTCCATTCCTACAACCCATATTAGATTTAAATTGAAAGGACTTGGATTTAGGAATTACCTCCTCTTTACCTTTTGGGCACTAATTCTTATAGTGCCCCTTTTCATTGCACCCAAAGCATGTGATGTGCTCTTTCTTCTTTGCTTTGGTGGAGGTGGAGGCTAGGTTGACTTCTTCAACCTTGGAAGAGGTGGATGCTTCCTCTTGATCCGGGATTGATGAGGGTCTCTCCTCCCCCTCAATTCTTGAAGTTGATACCTCTTCTTCTTTTCTTGAGGAGGTTGATGATCATTCACTCAATTCCTCCTCTTCACTTGATGAGATGGTCAAATCCTCTCCTTTTTCTTCTTCTTGAACCATTTGACACTGTTAGTAATATGAGAGAAGTGTCCTAAAGCAATCGTCTTATGATTGTAATCATTTACTTTAATAAATGAATAATTCACTATTTAAGTATACATGTTCGTGTATTTGATTGAGATCTTAAACTCATTTACTGAATGTCCGCAATACAATTCACAGCATGAGAGAATTTGTGATGAATTCACAACTAGTGATTATCTCTACATGTACAATTGTGAAGTATTGAAATTGTCCCTAGTCGATGAATTGATAAATACAGACACTATCAATTCTGTTGAGACTAGCATGGGTTATTCTCTAATCAGTTGATTCTCACTAGCTGGTGACATTGGGATGTCCGGAGATAAACATAAATGCTAGTTAAGGGAACTAGTTCATTGGAGTGACTAGCTGTAAGACTTCATATGGTAATCTACATATAGATATGTCAATGAGTTCTTACTGTAGCTTAAGTGCGATGTTCCTTTGACTTGCGGTGTTCAAGTCATCTTGGTCATGAAGACTTATACTTTGACATCTTAAGCAAGCATCTCCAAGGAGGTGTGGACCCAGGATGGTTGGGTATAAGCCGAAGTGCCCGAAGATGTTTGAACAGCCTACAAAGGATTCACCACTCCTTGCGAGGAGATGTATACCCAAGGCCTATCGTCGGATTGTTACTCGAAGCCTCTGGCCAGAGCATAACATGTTCCGAGTATGAATCTCTAAGAAACATGAGAGTAATTAGAATCTGTTGGACAAGAAAGACATTGCTTGGGCTAGGTGTGACGTAGTCAGCCTAGTGGGGACTGACACACATAGACCGTGTCCTGAACCAAGTGGGTATAAAATGGTGAAGGGAATGTGGCACGACTCAATATAGCTGCTGAAGGGTTTCAGAATTATTTCTGAGGTCAACCGTTGATCTTTCGATTAATTGGGGATCATGATGTACTACTAGGTGCCACTCATGATCGTTCTATAATTGGTTAATTATAGACGGCCAACATAAATCGAAAGTCTATTTAGTCACACGCACTATGAGTGATCTGAGGGATTTAAAACGAGTTGAAAATTAGATTTTTCGATCAAGAGAGATAAGTCGAATCTGAATTTTTCAGAGACGCATCGGAAGCATAAAATGGCTAAGTCTTTTGAAGACTTATTGGACGAATTAAATGAGTTTAATTAGTGAGGTCATGGCTTGGTTTGGCTGGCCAAAGAGGGTCCCCGCCCTGTTTGTTTGGCCGGCCACAATAAAAAAGGGAGAACCAAATTGTTTGGTTCAAATTATAAAATAAACCGCGCGTGGTTTGTTTTATGAAATTATGGATAAAGAAATTTATATAAAGAGATTTATTTTCATGAAAATTAAAATAAACCTTGGATTGGTTTATTTTATTTTATAAATCAATAATGGATTGATTTACCATGATAAAGAATTTTATATAAAGAAATTTATATAAAGAAATTTCTTTCCATAATAAAAGGGGAGACATGGTTGTTTTTATTATAAATAAAGTAATAATAAATACTTGGCATAACGGAATAATTCATAGAAAAATTTATAAGACAAATTTCTTATGAAAAATTTATTCCGTTAAAAGGAGACTTGGCGATTAAGAGGCTACTATATAAAGGAACCAAGGCAAGGCTTGGAAATCAATCCAAGATATCAAGGATTCTTGCCTAGCCTCTCTCCCTCTCCTTCTCTCCCTCTCCCTCTTCTAGTGCCGCCAGCCCTAGAGCCCTCCCCCTTTGCTGTGAGCTTCCACCACCAAGAAGAAGCCGAAGAAGAAGAAGAAGCGGGCGTGACTCCTTCCTTCCTCCTGGAATCTTGATTCTGTTCTTCGTTTGGTGGTTAGTTTTTCATGTCTCTTGGTATTCTTGTCGTGCCTTTGGAGAATCTAGTAGTTCTTGTCGGCACGAAACTCGTGGCTTTGCGAAGTCATCCCGAAGAAAACCCGGCATGGACGCGAATAGAGGCGGAGCTTCCAAGGGACGCTACGGTTGGATCTCATCCCTTTCTACGAGTTACGCGAGGTATTAAGTAAATTAGTTTACTTTCTGTAAAATTTTAAATGTATGATCATGTCTCTACAACATAAGGTTGCATGCTAGATACATGGTTAAAATAATTTGAGAAATTATTTATGCTAAACCTTCCGCAGCACGTAATTAAATTTTAAAATTACGAACCCGTATCCATGTCAACATGCACCCGGTCCCAACAGTGGTATCAAAGCCGGTTAGTGTTCGACATAATTATATAATTGTTTTGGGGAAAACTTTGTCATGATCTCAATTTTGAAAAATTTTCCAATTATGGAAACTTTCCAATTATGATAAATTTTAGATTTAGGAATTTCAAAGTTTGGAAATCCTCATGAAATTTCGCATACTTTTGAAATATCCTAGTTTCTGAAATTTTATGATAATTGTGAAAACTTCCCATTTTTGGAAACTTTCCAATTTTAGAAATTTCCTATTTTGAAAAATTTCTAATTTTGGAAATATGTTAGTTTTCTTTGTACCAAAAACTTACAATTATTCTGAAAACCTATTATGAAATCTCACAATTTTGGGCACTTTCTTTCAAGAAAGTCTAGACAAATTTATGGATTATAATTGACAATTAAATTCGAAAAGGTTTTAAATTATTAACAAAATTCTTTATTTTGGATTGAGCCTCGGGGAGCCGTCCAATTTAAAGTTAGTTGTTGTAATTTAATTTCCTATTTTGAATAAAATTGTCATGTTTAATTTGGTTACGCCTCGGGGAGCAGACCAAATTAGATTTACAACAAATTCTTTTTTTTGGGTATCTGAGCCTCGGGGAGCCACCCAAAGAAAATTATTTGTTGAAATTAATAAATCTATAAATAAAATATGTAATCAAATCTTGGAAATTTTGAGGTGATTCTCAAACGATAATTTCCTTATTTGATTTAAGAGGTGATGCTCTTACATATTGTTGTCTCCAAAATTAATTAGGAAAATGGTTTCCTATAGAGTTTTCTTAAATAAGATTTTCATGAAAATAATATGTGGTTGAATTAAGGGAATCTGTCTCTTAATTTAATAAGATTTGATTTAGAGAAATCAAAGTCTTAAACATATTATTTCCGAAATTGATTATGACAATTTAGGAAATTGTTTCCCAAAATAATTCCTTGAATAAAGTGTGAAATTAGAATTAGGAAATCCGGTTCCTAATTCAATTAATGAGACTTGATAAATTAAGTCATATACATACTTTATTAAGGAAATCGTTAGTACATGACATAATTATATGTCATGAATGTGCTTAGAAAAGAAAGGATGAGACCCAAAACCCCTTACAAAATATTAAGGCTAACACCTTCCATTAATATGGTTAGAACCGGAGTTTTGTTTCTTGTTTGGGTTGATGGACACATCCATGCCCGGCTTGAACCTCAACATGTTCAAACCATGGAATTAGTTTATGATTAATATAGTTGGAGTCAGAGGTCAATCCTTAGTTTTGGTTGTTGGACACATCCAAGCCTGACTAAACGGTTGAATGAGCTCCAACCATATTAAAACTATTTCTTGATTAATGGGTCAGCCTTAAGCTTGGAGCATCGATTTGTTGTGCCACAGACAAGGTCGATGTAAAGAGAGGTGCAGTTGGGTGTTATGTATAATGTTGCATACTTGTTAATGAGTTAACAACCTAATGATTTATGCAAACATTCAATTAGTTGATAGCATAAAGTGATAGTTACATATATGTGATATGTAATCGGTATAATTACCTACCTTCATAGCTAAGAATAACTTGATGGTCAGAGCCATGGTTGTTCTTATCTATGGTTGGATATCAACCTATTTGGAGGTGTTCCTACGATCTCCCGAATTGATAAAAAGGGTTATTCAATTCGAAAAATAAATAGGATTTAATTAATGTATGTTGATGCATTCTTTATCATTCTTCTCACATAAGCTCAATTTGTATTTCTAGGATAATCACTCGATCATGTCTTCTCTGAATTTGCGTTCCATTTTGGACACCAATAAACTGACTGGGCCAAACTTCATGGACTGGCTTCGAAACCTGAGGATAGTCCTCAAGGCAGAGAAGCTTGCTTATGTCCTTGAAGATCAACTTCCCAACCGTCCTCCAGAAAATGCAACTCCAGACCTGTTAGTGGCCTATCAGAAACATGTGACCAATTCTGAACTTGCGAGTTGCATCATGCTAGCCGCTATGGTACCTGAGCTGCAAAAGCAACATGAGCATATGGATGCTTATACCATCATCTTCCATCTTCATGAGTTATTTGACGAGCAGGTGAGATCCGAAAGGTTCAAGGTCTCCAGACTCCTCTTCACCTCTAAAATGCAGGAAGACACTTCTGTCTCACAGTTTGTGTTGAAGATGTTGGGGTACATTGAGCGACTGAGCACATTCGGTTTTGCAATGGATCATGAATTAAGTATTGACTTAATTCTGCATTGTTTGCCCAAAAGTTATTCACAATTTGTGATGAACGATCGGATGAACAAGCTGGAGACTACCATTCCTGAGTTGCTCAACCTGCTGGAGACTACCATTCCTGAGTTGCTCAACCTGCTGAAGACTGTAGAGCCTTCTGTGAAGCAGGATCAAAAGACGGTATTGTTAGTTGGTTCCTCAAAGAAAGGTTCTAAGAGGAAGGCCAAAGAACAGAATAAGGGAAAGAAGAAAAAGGCCAAAAAGACTGAAAAGACACCAAAAGGCACTTGCCATCACTGTGGCAAGGAGGGTCACTGGCGAAGAAATTGCAAGGTTTATCTTGAGTCCTTGAAGAAGAAGACATCCAATGCCCCATCCTCTTCAGGTATCTTCGTTATTGAATGTCACTCTATTTCCTCAACCACCTGGGTACTTGATACTGGGTGTAGCTCACATATATGTAATGACATACAGGGGCTAAGGAATAGAAGAAGACTCGTCAAGGGAGAAGCGAATTTGCGAGTTGGAAATGGAGCAAAGATTGCTGCTGTTGCCATCGGAACATATTTCTAAAGCTCCCCACTGGACGTGTCTTAGAATTGGATAATTGTTATTTTGTTCCTTCGTTAATAAAGAACATTGTATCTATTTCATGTTTGAATGAAAAGGGTTATCATTTAACTTTTAGTAACAATTGTTGTTACATAACTTTAAATGGTGTTCTTTATGGGACCAGAACTTTGTGCAATGGTATCTACACGTTAGATTTATCCGGTGACGTTTTCAATATCGAAGTTAGCAACAAACGTGCTCGAATAGATAATCGAATAGACTCCTATACGTGGCATTGTCGTCTTGGCCATGTAAGTAAGAAACGCATGACCAAATTACACCGATGTGGAATTCTGGAATCATTTGAACCCGGTTCATTTGATACATGCGAATCATGCTTAAAAGGCAAGATGGCCAAATTACCCTTTTCCGGAAAGGGTAATCTAGTGGGAGAATTGCTTGGTCTAATACATACTGATGTATGTGGACCAATGTCAACTCTTGCACAAGGAGGCTATAGCTACTTCATTACCTTTATCGATGATCACTCATGATTCGGGTATGTGTTCTTGATGAAACACAAATCTGAAGCTTTTGAGAAATTCAAAGAGTTCAGAAATGAAGTAGAGAAACAGCTTGGCAAAAGTATTAAGATACTTCGATCCGATCGGGGTGGTGAATACTTAAGTCAAGAGTTTCAAGATTATCTTAGGGACAATGGGATATTATCTCAATGGACTCCGCCATATACACCACAGCATAATGGTGTATCTGAGAGGCGTAACCGAACCTTGATGGACATGGTTAGATCCATGATGAATCATGCAACTCTTCCAAAATCCTTTTGGGGCTATGCACTTAAGACAGCTGTTTACTTGCTAAACAGAGTCCCGACCAAGGTAGTCTCTACTACTCCATATGAGACGTGGAATAGTAAGAAACCTCACTTAACTCACCTTAAGATATGGGGTTGTCCTGCTTATGTGAAGCGGACTGTATCAGACAAATTGGATGCTAAGTCTGATAAATGTCTATTTATTGATACCCTAAGGAAACGAAGGGTTACCAATTCTATCATCCCTTGGAACAAAAGGTGTTTGTTTCAAGGCATGCTGTATTTCTGGAAAAGAATTTCTTTTACAAGAAAACAGTGGGAGTGGCATTGAACTTGATGAAGTTCAAGAAACTCCAATAGACATTACAGAGACACCTAGTCTAGACCCACAACCAATAACTCATAATATGAGCTATCAGTTGAACCTAAAACAACACACCTCTTCGTAGGTCTGATAGGACACGCAATATTCCAGAGAGATACGGATTTCTCATAAGTGAATCGAACGACGTGTTACTCATAAGCGATGACGAACCTATCAGTTATGAAGATGTTCTAAAAGTTCAGAAAGGGACAAATGGCTTGAAGCCATGAAGTCGGAAATGGATTCCATGTACGAAAATCAAGTATGGGACTTGGTTAACCCACCTGAAGGGATTAAGCCCATAGGGTGCAAGTGGGTTTTCAAGAAGAAAACCGACATGGAAGGTAATGTTGTTACCTTTAAGGCTAGATTAGTGGCAAAAGGATATCGTCAGAAACAAGGAATTGATTATGACGAAACCTATTCGCCAGTAGCTATGCTTAAATCCATTCGGATGCTCCTAGCCATAGCAGCTCATTATGATTATGAGATATGGCAAATGGATGTAGAAACAGCTTTCCTTAATGGAAACCT